>WUAT03190609.1:0-11747 GCA_010015005.3 Ulmus americana | reverse complement strand
TAGTTTTATCTTTTATATAAAATAAATAATATTTTTAACTATAAATTAATAATTTTAATTATATACAGTATATAAACTGGTCAATTCATGTCAATTTCGTAATACACAGGTTGACCCTAATCCAATCCAAAAAAATATCGTGTTAAATAAGTTAACCCGAATCTAACCCGCTATCTCTAAACATCAACCCTAACCTGTTAAATCCATATTATGTTCGAATCGTGTTGTCTTGTCATGACCTGAATTGTCATCTCTAACTGTTTGTTTAATAAATTAATGTTTATGTTCGGTTTGAGGTTGAGACGTCAACAATACTAAACATTTATTGAAAATGATAACTTTCTGATAATAAAAAATTCATTTTAAAACACCAAACTGCAATAGAAAAACATCAAACAGTGTCATGTAATTTCTTAAATTAAAAAGTCATATGTGTTCCCTTTTCAATACCAAAATGTACTTTTTCCTAAACAAAATTACAAGTTAAAATAGCCAAAGAAGAAATGTTTCTTAAAAAAGGTAAACATTGATATGAACAGATAAATGTTCAAAACCATGGATCTCCTTTACAATAAGGTCAACTACACAATGTGAACAGTCTATTTGATCTCTTTATTCTCTAAATGACTTTCCCCAATTAACATACTTTTCATACTTTGCAAATCATCATCATCATTTAGGTTATTAATCACAACCTCTTCAAGAATTACACTTCCTATCACATGCCTATTCTTTGAGTTTGAAATTCAAAGATAGTTTCCAAAATTTAACCTGCTCATTGTGCATTCCTGGTCTTTTTTGCAGTGAACAGGTGCCGGATAAACGCAAACTTTCCTCTAGCCCGAGCAGATAAGTCAGCCATCGTATCGTTACTGGCTGCTGCCTCGTTAGTGTTGCAATCCAGTAAGGATGGTGTTGGTGAAATTGTGAAGAGAAATGAGTTGAGCATGCGGACAATCTGGCTGAAGCTTGGCCTCATGTTAGAGTCCTCGACCCAACAAGATTGCATGATAAATGCCAGATCCGGAGATATGTCATCTGGAAGACTCGGTCGCTCTTGCTGCACTCTCAAATATCAACAATTTATGGATCAATCCTTGAAAAAGGGTAATATAGCTAAAACATGCAGCCAAAAAAGAAAATAACTATTGGCAAGTTGGAAGGAATTCAAAATCCACAACATCCCATCTAAGAGAAAAGTTAATGTAACATTACGATGAAAGAATTCCAATAATCAACATAAGAAAATACATCATAATAATGAAACTATCAATAGAGAGAACATATGATAACTGCCTGCACCTTAAAAGCAGCAGCATAAGCAGCCTGCAAATTTGACATGCCTTCAAATGGCATGCGGTTGGTCAATAATTCCCATAAGACAATTCCAAAGCTGTATACATCAACCTTGTTATTGTAATGCTTCTTCTCTCCTCGACGCAACGTCACAGTGCTGTACAACTGCAAAAAAAAAAAAAAAAAAAAAAAAAAAAAAAAGGTATGCTCAGTTGGGGAAAGAGAACTCATCATTCTGCACCAGAATGGAATGATATAAAGCAAGAAGCTCGCGAGATTGCTCAACGAATCTATGATATATAGTGTAGTGCAATACACAATCTTGGTATCTATATAGTTCACACAGTTTAGCTCAACCATTATACTATTAACTGAATTCTAGTTATACAGAAACTCAATTTTAACCAACCAACCATCGAAAATAAAAAAATAACAATAATAATAATAAATTAAATAAAGTAAACAGCAACTACACACAACACTTGAACCCAAACAACAAATACATGTAGGTCTTATCACAAAAGCTAGAGTACAGAAAATTTGATCGTTAAATTTGAGAAAATATATATATCCCCAGCAAATGTCTGGAATCTCTAAAAAGACACTAAAAAATGGAAAATGTTTAAATAATTGAGTTTTTGACCTACAAAGAGCACAGTCAAGTTCAAGATAACATAAATTTGAGCCCCACGAGACAATATTTGATAACAATTAACAAATAAGTGATATAATGACACTTAATCAGATATCTTAATCATTTGGTTCAAATAAAAGGCAGGTCTATCTAAACAATCAGATAATATTAGCCGCAAGCCACAAACCTCAGGAGCCATCCAACGGTAAGTCCCAGTTTCTGCAGTCATCATCTCAGTAACTGTTTCTTCTCTTGCAAGGCCAAAATCTGCTAGCTTCACAGACTTCTGATTTGCCGTAAGCAACAAATTGTCTGCATTATCATACATACATTGATAAATACTAACTTCAATGAAATGAATTTGTAACATGCAAGATCTACACAATTCAGGAAAAATAAAGAACACATTCTACAAATTAGATACTTTTTTCAATCCAAAACTTGAACGATTAAGAAACAGAACACTAATAAACTAGAGAAAGACATGTTTGGCACAGAAAGATGCCTTTAATTTTCACTCTCTCTGCTGCAAGTAGTGGTTAGCAAAGATTAAGATTGCGTGAACTGATCAAGCAAAAACACCTCCATAAACAAAGTAAAAAATTGAGCATATGGTGAATAAAACAGTAAAAGAATTACAAAGTGATTTCAAGGGCATTAATATAAACCAAGATCTACAATAACAGCAAACTGGGGCACCTCTCATGACAGGCACTGCTCCCATTAATTTCGGTTATTATAGACACTTGTACTTCAAAAGGTATTAAAGGTAATTAAGAAAATTCAGCACAATTGTTCCCAATGAGAGCTTAAGATTTAAGACAAAGTAATATAAATGTCAATATACAGTTACAGTCATTAATTCATTGTACATAATCTACCAATAACAGTAGAACTTAAACTAAGCCATGATTATACCAGGTTTTAGATCTCTATGTATAATCCCATTGGCATGTAGACACTCCATTGCCTGAGCAATATCGAGAGAAAACTTTATTGCCATGTAAAGGTCCATCTGTTGCGGACGGATACTAAGTAGATATTTCCGGAGTGACATTCCAGGTAATAGTTCAGTAACTATCACCATTAGAGGATCTTTGCAAGCTCCAATGAACTGCAGAGAAGAAATTTATCTCAGCAACTAAAATTTACATGGTAGATGCAAACTAGGAAAGCATTTAGTTCAGTCAAAGAATGAAAGGAAAAGGCGTAAAAAGTTAAATAGAAATAGGTTCATATATTGAACTTATCATTTTAAAAGCAGTTGAAAGAACTTCCAAAGACGTATACAATAGTGAGTTGTGTCACTCACCTTCACAAGGTTCTCATGTTTAACTCGAGACATCATATTAACTTCGCGGACAAAACGACTCTCCAGAGCATCTCTTTCTTCAAAATTGTTCCCACGATGGAGAACCTTGACAGCAACAATTCGATCACCATACCTGGAAAATCAATAGATAAAACTCCTAAGTAAGACTCCAGATGACAGATGAACTGCTCAAACTAAAATGCCCACATACAACAGATTTTTTCTTCTTTTCCTCCCTCGATGACATTGAAATCACCAAGTCTAAAAACTTTACAAGAGAAAAGAAAACACAAATTATCAAATATCAACAATATATAGGCTTATGACCATAATTCTAGAATTCCAGTAAAGGGTTCTCCTTATGACATCCAAGCCAGTGTCTCAACACCTTAACCAAAGGTAATTTAAAACTTAAATAAGAAATTTGCTATATTAGAGTCGTTTTCTTATTTGTAACAATAAAGTTGGAGCCAACATCAATCCTAAAAACAGGAAAGCACATCCTCACAACATCAGTTTTGCATGAAAACAACTACTACAGTATTTAAACTCCAAAAAAAATACTATAAAACTTTCATATTTCCTACCCAACACTAAAAAAAATATATATATATAAATAAATATTGTTCAAAGTTGTTTCAACACTTGAAGGGCCGAAAGGTTCGAAAACAATACTTATATCACCGTTATAGAAGGAGTTGACACTGACCTTCCTTCATAGACTTTGCCATGAGCTCCCTCACCAATTTTTGAGCCAATAAAGAGCAATTTCGGATCAACCAGCAAATTCTCATCAATCGTCAACTCCGGGGCAGTAATCGAACCATTCTGCGACAAGGAATTTGGCTCCAACTCCCCGGACCTCCGCGCAACAGGCAGCTCATCTTCCCCTCCTCTGTTCCTCTCGCTGCAACTCATGTCGCAACTTCTCAAATTATACCCGAATTCCTCATCTTCCAAATTTAGTCCCTATACTATTTCACCCAATTATCATTTTTCCAATTCGATTCTTGGTCAACTTGTGTTGCATAACTTCATCAAACCACAAAACCAGCTCCCAATTCCTCTAAATACTGAAACTTGCTCCTCCAAATTAACCATTCACTCATTCTTCTACAATAAAATATTCAAAGAAAAAAAGTGAAAAACTTTTTTTCTGAGTTAAATTACGAAAACTCTTCTCTGAAACTAATACGAAACAACTTTGTTTTTGTACGAAACCTTGACAAAACAAGCAAAGATAGAAACAAACAAGAAAAAAAAGCAACTTACAGTCAACGCAATTATTTTCCCGATAAAAATTTTCCGAGAAAAAAAAAGCTAGAATCACAATCTTCAACTTCAAAGCTCAATCTTCTCTGTTATACATATAAAATTTCAAATTCTGAGCTTGAATCTTTCAAGATATAGAAGAAAAAGAAAAAAAAAAAAAAAACCTAGCTCTGGAAGCTCCGAGACTCTTTGTGGAGTTTCTCTCTCTAAGAATCGCACTTTGTTTGTTTCTCTCTCTACCCACTGAACAGACAAAGAGGCGCTCTCCGATGAGAGGGAAGATTTTCGGAGTATGTGTTCCGACGAGGGTTTAAAAGTGGTGGGGAACCAAAAGGAGAAGTGAGGCCACGAATTACATGGTGACACGTGTAGAGCAGAAGAAATGAGGGATTTGGACGTTCTTGGTCGAGGATGCTTTGAATGGATCCACTCGTGTGTTGAGATACGGCTCGGCTCGGCTTTGCGGCTCCGCTTGGCTGTTTTGTTTGTTTTTGCTTTTTTCTGCCTCGTGGTAAGACAAGACGGGCTTCATCACTCTCGCCACAAATAATGATGGAACGCAGCCTAAAAAGACAAACCATTTGTTTGAAAACTATGTGGGAATTTAATGAACAAGGAAATTTTTTTAAAATTTTAAAATATTTTTAGTGAAAGTAATTTTGTATTTAATGAAAAGTATATGAATAGTAATATTAAATATTAGATATTTTTATAGATTATTACGTTAACATTTAGTACATACAGTTGAATTGTCTGTACAACAAAGTGATTATTTGGTTCGAGATTTTACGATATTTTAAACATGATATTTTAAATAAAATTTTTATTTGATCGAAAATATTTTAAATATAATTTTTTATAATATTTTATTAAAAAAATAATAAAAAACACACATGTAAAATTACTATTAAATAATTTTTTTTACAAATCGTAAGCTAAATAGCCCTTATTTATTTGTCATAACATGAACTATTTGATTACATAATTAACTTATTTGTCATGACGTGCTAACGCACCTCTGTTATATTTTCACTAAATAATAATTACTAAACTGACATATGTCCTATTATACCTGATTATCGGGTTGGGGAAATTACATCTTATACCTCCTTTTTCTTAATTTATTACGACTTGTTTGTTTCAATGATTCAAATCTTAATTTTTTAAAATTTGAATCATTTAGTGATTTAAATTAGTATTTATTTAGATAATAACTCAAATTTTGAGTTATAAAAATTGAGTTATTGGATGACTCAAATTCACTGAATCAGAGTTTTGATTTTATTATAATTCTAATTTTAACTCTAACTCAAAGAGTGAAATGACCTAAATTTTAATTCATTCTTATTTCTTTTATAACTCAATTCAACCCAACTTATTTAAACACAAATTCAAGTTTTTAAAGCTCAGATTTTAATTTCAAATACATTTCAAAACACAAACTCAAGTTTATGACTCAAATCACATAATTCAAATATTTAGAATTTGAATTGCTGAACAAACGACCCCTTGCACATCGTTTTAAAATCATTGTATTTGTACCTCTCTTTTTTATATAAAATATATTTTTACCATCCATATTGAGGGTCATCTATCTTAATTTTTTTTGTAATTTGTCATTTTATAAAAGGGTAAAATAGATAATAAAAAAAATTGCACATTTGTAATGGATTTAAAACAGGGGTATAGATGTTTTAATGCCTCATTTTCGGAGCATTCCAGTAGTTTCCCCATTCTGGTTCATATCTTGAGTTACACACATTATAACATATTTTGAAGGAAAAATATCAATTTTTATTTCTGTAGTTCACAAAGTTACAAGAATAAACATAGTAAAGATCATAAAAAGAAAAATTGTTAAGAGTTAAAATCAAATTAGTATATGAGTTAATAGAAAGTTAACTGAACTATAATAAATAAATAAATAAATTATTAACATGTGAAAATACCTCTATTTTTAATAAAATTGAATCGAATTTTAATTATAATAATAATGGGTTGATGAATAGTATTTATTCATTAGTATTAATATATATATATTTTCTAATTCTTTTTAAGAAAAAGAATCAAATTTTTTTGATTTATTAGTATTTTTTATCAATTTGGTCAATACTTTATTGACTTAAAAGGTTTTTTTTTATATATAAGTTAACTCAAACAATAAAATTTTCATCGTATTTATTACATCAAGATTATTCTTGTAACTCTCTAAACCTGTAAAATATTAAAATTTATATATCTTTAATGGTAAAATTAGAATGGAGAACTTACAGCACACATCAATAGATGATTATTCTACAAGCTGCCACCACACCTCTATAAATATGCTCTTCCCTCAAGATAATGAATCCATATAATTCTTTAACAAAAAAAAAAACTTTTTATTTTTATCTTAACCATTCTATATATTTTATTAGGTGTATCTCCTCCTCCTCTTCATGTTGATTTTAATTGTGGTCGAGACTCGAGAGATTCTCTTGTTACTGACTATACAGTATACCTACTAGTACATAATTAGACTTTTTTTTTTGGTAAACACATAATTTAGACTTTAGTGACTGAGAAAGTTGCAAGAGGATAAATAAAGCACTTTAACATTTTAATTTTTACTATTTTTTTTAACATGACACAAAATTTGAAAAACACAAACAAGAAAAATAAAGAACAAGATGAACACAAAAAAAGAGAACATTTATAGCTTTGTTGGGATCAAAATTCTCACCACGAAGATGGCTATAAAACTAAGCTCATTGTATCAGGTCAATACAAAGATGTGTCGTTCAAAACATGTTAGTACGGAATTTTATTAACAATCTGAACGGATTAGAGACCTCATGGTAATACAACTCGACTAATATCCGAACGGACTTAGTTTTAACTCTGTGTGAAACATCTAGAATTCGAATAAATATCTCTCTGGATATTCTCAACTGTTTGACTCGCCTAGTACCTGTTCAACCACTTGAATGAGAATAACGGGGTGTTACCAAGTAAAGCGGAGTACGACTGAGACTTCAACAGGAAGCCCTAAAGTCCTATAAAATGATGGTAGAAGTCCTTCAAAGGATACACAATCTATCAGACTCAAACTACTTACACAAAAAGCTCTCAAGAACTCAAATCTCAATCTTACGCCGCCATTAGTCCACCACACTCTAACTATCCTTATTCTGATAATCTATATTCCAATCATGACCTTACCTTCCATTTCGAACAAAATTATTTGCCTTTTTTGTCCAATTGGTTTACAAATTTCATTATCAATATTTAATTTAACAATTATACACATTGTTTACTCTTCAATCGGAAACTAACTTGAGTATCGGAGTGACTTTGGCCGGCACCACTCAGTGTCAAGATTGTCCTGCTCATTTTCTTCCTTGTTTTTGGTTTGCAAGTTGCTGGTTTCCTAAAAATTCAATTGTAGATTTAAACCTCTACAATTTAGCGCCCAATGTGGGGCCCCAGCGATCAATATGAGCCAAATCAAATGAGTGGATCAACCTCAAAAATGGCACAAGCTTCAGAAACCCAGAATCATGAGTCCCAAATGGAAACCTTGTTGAACCAAATAAACGAACGACTCTACTAATTAGAACAAGAGAATAATGAAATGCGCGCGCAAAATTTGCAGTATCAACACCAAATCGAAGCACACAAAAATGAACAGACGTCGAACAGCTCAAGATTCAACATGAATGTCCGATCAATGCCTTCACTCGAGACTCTAGACAAAACAATCACCAACATTCAGGCGAGTGGAGCAAGACATAATCCTGCCAACAATCAATCTAATCCGAGTCAGGGGGAACCAATTGCACCATCAGCAAACGCAATACGACCCTCCGGAGATATTTCACAGCCAACACCATTAGCGTTGTGAAACGCCAGAAAAGCTCTTCAATTACGAACCTTGACCGTGTTAATTTCCTTGTGAAATTTATGTGTAATATTGTAACAGTTTATAAAAGAATTAAATTCGTTTTCAGGTTGTTCAAGTAACGAATTTAAATGCAAGTCAAACTGTTATAGAATTGTATTTTAATTGCGTAATTAGACAAAAAATTATGTTACAAGAATTATGCAATTTATTGATTGAATTAATTATGTGTTTAATTGATTAATTAAATGGAAAATTTGGAGTTAAAAAAAAAAAAAAGGAGTTGTGGGCAGGCAGGGCCAAGGCCCCGCACAGCACCAGCCGGGCAGCCAAGGGCTTAAGGCCCCGCACAGCACCAGCCGGGCAGCCAAGGGCTTAAGGCCCCGCACAACACAAGCCAGGCAGACGAGGCCCAAGGACTCGCACACCCAAACGAGCCCTGCATACAACTCAGCGCCCAAGGCCCAAGTGCCCGCGCCCTTGCCTACGCGGAACTACACGTACGCAACGAGTGACGACCCCGTACAGGCCATGCACGTCTCAACGCTAGGCATGGGTGACGAGCCTCTGTGCAGACCGCACAGGCCATCCCAGTCTAAAGCAACCTACCAAGTAGCCCACTTTAGCTCGTTCTAAACCTATGTAAATGGCCTTTTTAGTCAAACTTCCACCCAACATGTTTTAAATCAACTTAAATACTACCTTTTTACCCGGACATAATGAAAAATGGCCGGTTAAATTTTCCTAAAATTGGCCTCAAAGATGAGCCCTTAATAGACTTGTTCCTTGGCCCTATGTGGCTCAAATTGACCAAATTTGTCAAAACCTTTCTATTTTTAAAAACCAATAAATTTATGAAGTATAAAAATGTAGAAATTAAATAAAATGGAGATTATAAAATGATTTAAATTGAAATAAAATAAAATAATGGATTATGGAATAATTAAGTTTAAATTTGAATTTTTATGATAAGATTGGAAATTTTTTTAGGGAATTTATTTAATTCCAATAAAATATATTAATTTAAAGATATTAAGTGTTGGATTTATTGAAAATAAATCTTAGGAATTGAAGTTTGACTTAAGGTTTAAATTCAAAATTAAAAATTAAAAGAGAGAGAGAGAGAGAGATTTGGGAAGGTGGTTCAGCCAAGCCAAGGCCTAGGCCACTTCTCATGGCTGCCAATCTGTTGTATTTTAAATTTATATATATGTGTGTGTCTTAATACACAATTTAAAGTGGAGTCCTTTTGTCCAAAATACAAAAAAAGTGCAAGCATTACGGTAAAGCAGTGCTAACCAATTCACTATCTAATTTTATATTGATTTAATCACCATATATATAAGAGACATCAAAGCTGGAGAAGGGATTTGCTTCAGCACATAAACTCTCCCTCACTCTCTCTCTTCTCTCGGCTGAAGAACAACAAGAACAATGAGCAATTGTTCTTGCTTCTTTGTTCGTCAAATTGCCAAAAAAAATTAACCCAAGACTCCAAGAAACTGAGTAAGTATTTAACCTATCAACTCTGTTAATTCAACTCAATTTAGGACTCCATTTTGATTGTTTTGATGATGAACACACTAGGGGGCAGATCAACTAGCAAGGGGTCCCTTAAGGTGTTCTTCAAGACTTTGGTCACTCCAGCTGGATTTTTTTGGTAAATCCTTGTTCTTAATGTTACTAACTTCTGTAATCTGAATGTGGGGATGTTTAGGGTTGTATTGATTGATTTGCATGCAAAGGATTTACATGTCTGAAATTAAAATTTGAACATGAAAACCCGGTTCTAGACAGTTCCAATAACCAGGTTTATATGTAAGTTTTGAAGGACTTCTAGAACTCTGATTCATGCATAATTTAGGTTGTTGGAAATATTGTAACGTAGAGTTTAACATACTAAAATTTTAGAACCAATGTTTTTACAGATTTTGAGATATAAAGTTTTTAATACTGGTTGTACAATAGGAAAGTTGATTTCGGTTCGATATCGTAAAATTGAGTTTTGATTTTTAAATTGAGAAAATCTGATATTTTTCTTAACATTCAAAAGTTTTAACATGGGATACAAGTTTTAAAATTTATATTGGATAATTTGGAAATTTTTTTAAAGGATTGGTTTATGGATTAATTCAAATTTTCAAAGGTAGGTGTAAGCTACCCTGTTTCAATACTCTCTATTTTCAGTCTTGAGCACCTAGTCTAAGGAAGAATTTTTAACTCAACTTTTTCCAAATTAAACTTAAGAATGTGATAGAACTTTTCCAATTGGTTTTAACTTAATTGGTTTAAAATTGAAAGAATTATGCTAAAACAAAATCAGATCTGTAAAACTATTCAATTAGGAGACCCTGTTTTGAAGTCCCTGTTTTGGGTCCTAATCTGTATTGATATGAATGGATTTTACCAAGATCTTTTTATAGAACAAACTATAGGATGTTAACAAACTTTTTCATTTGGTTTTAATCGAATTGGTTTTAAATTGGGCAAGTTATAACAAATATAAGTTAGGTTTGTAAAACTGTTAGAAATCCTTAACAAGTTAAGTAGAACAAAATTTGTTATTAGAGTTGTAGGTCAATTTATGAGCTGAAATTTTAAGAACATAAACCTTAATGTTTTAGGAAGTTAATAAAATTAATCTCACTTAAATTGGTTTGAAACTGAACATGATATAGTTAGTTAATGTAGTAAAGGTCAATAAGGGAATTGTAGAACTTGTAAAGTTTTCTTAACTATTTTAATTTCCATTTGTAAATTAGGTTTTCAAAGTTAAACTTTGATTTTAAAAGACATTCCAAATCAAGTATTTTATTTTAAAATTATTTTCTCTAAAAAGGGTTTTGATCATGATTTTACCCCCAACAAGCTAGAGTCTAATGTTTTTAAGAGATTTCTATCGCAATTCATGTCTTGCATGCAAGATCATTCTCCGATTTGAATTTGGTAAAATGATTTTAATAAGTTGATATGCTAATATTATAGGTTAAAATCATTAGCATTTTACTTATAAACAAAGTGCTTTGCAAACCGGTAAGTATAAACTTCACCTACAACATGGAACAAATTGTTTTTCCGAAATCAGTATGCAATATGTTTGATAACTATCTTTGTGATGTTCTGTGCTTACCTATTGAACTAATTATTGTTGTGTTGCATTGGAATATCTGATTTACCATTTATGATATAATGTTTATATGGTACTTGCATTGCATACAAATAAAATGCATGTTTGATATGAATTCATAGTCATACATTTACATGAACAGTTTCATGCATTTAAGATATAACTGTCAAAGAGTCTTAATAAGATAATCTATATTGCATTAGGTTCATAATTTGACTAATGCCAA
>WUAT03190498.1:0-11747 GCA_010015005.3 Ulmus americana | reverse complement strand
GCGGGAATGGCAATAGTAACAAGAATGTAACCAAGGAGGCAACATCGATGGGCATAACAACAGAAATGATATTACCCAACAAAATCAAATTCCAAGGTTCCAAAACGATACTCCTTTAGGCTGGTGTCGCCATGGTCTATTCTGAGACCGAGCACCAAGGAATTTACAACATCCCTCCAAACATCAAAACTCCAAATCAAAGGGACGTTGTGAAGTATTTTTGGTATCATCGTGATGTTGATCACATGACAGAAGATTGTCGAGCTTTGAAAGATAAAGTGGAGAAGCTTATCTAACATGGACAACTACGAGAGTATATCTGGGGTGCCAACAAGCCACCCTAATAACAAGCACCTCCACAACAATGAGATCAACATGATGGTCAAGATATTGAGGTCTGAGTCATCATTGTGGACCCGTGAATAGTCACACCAACTGAGCAAGGAAGAACTATGCTTGATAGGCCATATCAAAACCCTTCTCACAACAAGTGAACCTAGCCGAACAATGTGAAAAGGTGTCTTGCCTCTCTCACGACTCCATCACTTTCACGGAGGAAGAACCCGTGGACTGTGGCATCTACATAATGAACTACAGTCATCAATCTCATAATTGTAGGAATGAAAGTTTATCGAAACCTTATTGAAAACGGGAGCTCTTCTACCAAATCTGTGCTTTACGGCTTTTCCTGAGAAAGTATAATTTTGAAAGGTGTTTTATCCTTACTCGTCGAGTTTTGCACTCATCCATGTCAGCATATTCAAATAGTTCATTTCATGGTAGTAGATTTTTTTGGTCTAAAATGCAATCATTGGGCGTCCCACTTTGAATGCCATCTGGGCTATCACCTCAACTTACCATCTTTTGGTCAAGTTCCCCACTGTCGAAGGAATCAGCGTCTTAAAAGGGCAACAAGCGGAGTCACGTGAGCTCTACGAATCGAAAAATAGACCTTCCAATTTCAATTGAGTAAAATTTATATTGATTGGAAGCATTGAAGTTAGCTTGAGTGGAATACAGAAGTTTGGTGAACCTCGTCAACCATGTCCGAGCTCATTCGTGGAAAACTCTACCATCATGACAATCTCTACCACTATGAAAAGCTATGAAAGCCTATACGCCACAGCTCTCCAAGGACTTGGGGGCATAGCTCTCCAAGCACTTGGGGGCAGCTCACCACCTAGACCTTGAAAATATCTAGTATCATTGAGAACGAATAGCTTTAGTTTGATTTCTTTATTTTTCCTTTCTTTTTTTGTTATTCCCAGTTTTTTATTCCTTTTAATTGTATTTTCCTTTTGAATAAGCAATGTAACTGCATCGACAATTAATAAAAAGATTATCTTTTTCTTTTCATTCATCTCTTATTTTTATTTATTATTTAAGGTTCGCTAACATAACACACCTATCACTAACGACTAAAGTTGAAGACACCACTTGCACGATACATGCTAGGTAGAATCACTTTAAGTCTTGGAAACTTTTTCAAGTTTCCAACACTTTGGGGGGATAACATACCGTACCAGTTAACATTGCTGTGAATTACATTTTTGATATGGCATTGGAAAATTTTCATTTGTACAATCAATTTTGTTCAATTTCATTTTCGAGCTCACCATTGATAGAACATCGATTGTTCTTAACCATCAGTGTGGGCGCGTATCTAAGCCCAACCTTAGTTTTTCATAAACTAAGTTAGTATGTTACAATTTGAGTTTGTCTCCTGGTTGAAAAAGTCTTACCGTGGAAGGGAGCAAGTCAAATAAAAACAACTAAATCATATGCTTAGGATCAATGTTCTAGGCTTAGAACTATTTTACTATTACGACCCAAGGTTGCGTTCTAGTTGGAACATCCTACCATAGAAAAGATCCAACCGAGTAAAAAAAAACTAAGTTTCAAGTTTTCACTTGAAATCCAACATTTGTTAAAAATTGTCTAAGTACAAAACAGTACACAGTAAAACTAGATTAATCACGAGGGTTTCAATCATAATAGCAATAGCCACAATGGCCTTGTTTGTGATGACTACAGTCGCAATGACCACGACTGCGATGGCCTCGATTGTGATGACCATAGCTGCAATGACCATGGCCGCAATGGCCACAGTCATGATGACTCCTATGGTCGCAATGACCTCGGTTGCGATGACCACAGTCATTATGACCACGGTAGAAACAACCATGTCTACAGTCATGAATCTAACCTTACTTGGGAAACTTGCTTAGTTGTGTAATGCGATATTCAATGAAGCCGGATCAACCAATGCCTCACTTCGACCTCAACTCAACCAAGGCCAGCTTGGTCACAATCATTTTAGGACGATCTCACCCTAATTAATTTCCTTCCTATACTTAGCAATTTTTTTGCAAATATAGCCAGTCAAGATCGAATAGCATGAAAATCTCAATTGACTGCAACTTCAACTTAGCAAACTTCATTACAGCTTCAACCTCTCCAGCATTCGACATCAATACCATGATAACAAAGTCAAATCACTTTCTTCCGACATGCAAAGTTAGATCCTGATATGCCCCTAGCTTATTTTCACATCTCCCAAGTCAGGACATCCTAGAGCAAATATGACCCACGATGGATCATCTATGGATCTAGTTGTCGAGTTCACAAGTAAAATTCTCCCTTCACTCAGAAGGAGAGTTTAAAAGCACTTTACTTGGAGGGCAAAGAAAGAATAATAGAAAAATAGAGAAAGCCAGGCTCACCTAGGTTTATATAAAAGGAGGGAAAAAGAATTAATGCTCAATTTAATGGGTGTTTCTGTAATTGGGCTTGACAGGGTATATTTTCTTGAGATCAACTAGGAAATCTCCTTCTCTTAAAATTCCTAATTGAAAAACTCTTAAAATTCCTAGTCCAATAAGGGGCCATGAATTATTTAAATTCTCATTCAAACTGTGAGTTAAATAATAAATCCTAATAAATTGGGATAAGATAGATTCTGAATTAAAAATGATAGATTATTATTTTTAATAATTTATCAATTTCCCGAAAAGAGATTGAATGGCACTTGCGATAGAATCCCGGGCGATCTAGGACTCTGTACTTGCCTCAGTATTTTAGTCGTAACTTCTTCGTTCGAATTCCAAATTATGCCATCTAGATGAACCTGGAAAGAAGACAAAAAATTATATAACTTTTAAGGGACTTCAAAGTTAAATTCTGTTGTCTTCAGTGCCAAAATCCTTGACGAAATTCCACAAGTAGAGCTACGAAGTCCCAATAGATCTTGAATATGCATCGGTGTTTTGGTCATAACTTCTTTATATGAACTCCAAAAATTGTGATCTAGGTGTCTATGGAAAGCTGATCTACAACTATAAAGAAGACCACAAAGTGAAATTCAGTCACATTCAGTGCCTAAATTAGTGACGAAGTGTCTACTAGACAAAATCATAGCATGGACTTCCTTGAGTTTCTCGATCTCTCAGTCTATTTACATTGAGTTTTTCCCAATGAATCAGGAAGCATGAAGGGCGATCCTCAATGACTGCGTGGTTGGGAAAAATATGACCGGTGACGTGGATATGAACTTTATAGTGATTTTGTGAGAAGATAAGAAGATTTTGGGCCGGGAAGCCCATATCTTCTAGATAAGCCCATAAGCGACGAAGCGGAGGTTTGACTTGGTGGAGGTGAACGAAGGAGCTTTACGAAGGGATGTTCACGAAGGATGTTCGTGAAAGAGGTTCGCAAAGGATGTCCTGTGAAGGGTCTTGGTGAAGGATTCTTTACGAAGGATAGATTTCCAAAGGATTATTGTCAGTGGATTTTTGTTATAAATAATAGAGTTCATTGTAATATTTTCATTACATACATTTTCTCACTTGAGAATTTGAGAGAGAATTTTGAGATATCATCTTGAAGTGTTCTTCATTATTTCACTTTCTGTTTGTTGAAGCTCTTGTGAGATTCTTGTGTTCAATCTGATAGAGTTGCAATTGAAGAAGACATTATTGTTTGTGTGATTTTATCCACATCTAATTGGCGTTGTTTTTGGGAATACTGATACAAGAAGCTGTGTTCTACAAAGCACAAGGATCGAATCCCCGTGTTGAGAAAACTGAGTGTTTAATTCTAACTCTTTCTTTTGCAATTCTTTTTTCGCGATTGAATTTTCTGTAACAGGAAAAGTGACGATGGTGAGACGCAAAGGATCATTGAACTCGCATGCTTCGATGGTCCAAGAGCGAGCTGCCAATAATGCCGATCAAAGCAAAGAGTTAGCGGCCAAGATGGACAGGATACTAGGAGTGATCCAAGTCTATGAAGGAAAAATTGAGCCTTGGGAGAAGAAAATGGCGAGATCAAAGCATGGTTAGATAGCAGGAAGAACAATTCGGAGAAGGAAAGAATGTCCGGAAGATCCGAAGAAAGAAAAAAAAGGCAACATAAAAACTTGGAAGACAAAGATCAAAGCACCAAAGGAACTCATCAGAAAACCAGAGAGCCAAATAAAACTAAAGATAACGAAGTTTCTGACACAGCAAGCTTCTGCGCGAGAATGAAAAAGACGGAACCTTTTTGAGAAAAGAGAAGCACAAGACTTGAAAGTGAAAAACCAAAGACAGAACTGAAGATGGCGGGAAAGTTTACTGCTGCATATTTAGACGAAAGGTTGATCGCAGAAGTGGCTAAGCGAGTCGGGGGAGTTCGAGGGTACTATCCGACGAACAGAGTCACAGATGCAACGGAGGGCATCATAAAGACACCTTTCACTCTAGAGATAGAAAAAGAAGAAAGACCCAAACACTTCAACCTGCATGCATTAGACAAGTACGAAGGCGTAGGAGATTCGATGGCCCACCTCCTCCACTACAAGTAGAGAATGTCGATGGAAAGGGTCACCGAAGCCTTAAACTGCAAGCTATTCACCACCACTCTGTCGGGGAAAGCTTTGTCTTGGTTCTGTCAGCTACCTGAAGGCTCCATCACCAATTTCACATCCTTTGGCAGGAAATTTTTGGAGCAATACCACAATTACCGCCCACAACAAAGGTCAATGGCAGATCTCTACATGGACCAACGCTACGATGAAACTATGAGAGATTATCTAACGAGATTCATGGACCTTACGAGCCAAATCTCCGATCTTGACTTAAAACAAGCCACCAACCTTTTTGTCAAAGGCTTGATAAAAGGCTCGCATATGCATGAAAGGTTTTTAGAATCTCCACTGTACGACTTAGGCGAGCTGAGGGCCAGAGCCGAAGAAATCCTTCGCGTGGAGGAAAGCACGTGACAGATCACGAAGAATGCAGCGATAGCCATCTCAAAGAATAATTGCGACCAAAAGAATTGAAGGATTACTACCGAAAGACAGAAGTGATGGTAGAGCAGGCAGACCCCCAAGAGACATTGCGAGCAATAAAAGAAAGAACTCAGATTATTCAGGAGGTACGACAAAGAGGTACAAGAAGACGAGGAAGAGTTCGACTGTATTTTCACAATGCCACAGGAGAAGATATTCACAGAGTTGAAGAACGAGAATGTTCTTAGACAACCTAATCGAACCGTAATCCCGGACCACACGAAGGATAAAACTAAGTTCTGCATGTTCCATAACGATTATGGACACACCTCGCCACGTGCAAGAATTTATATGCTCAACTAACAGTGATGATGAGAAAAGGAATGTTGCTGAAGTACTTGAAAAAGAAAGTCCCGCTGGGATCAATAGACAAACCTCGAGAAACTGAGAGAATGGTCATTAAGACGATGGGCGAAGGAGCCACAAAGGATCCGCAAGCTGGTGGGTCTGCCCAAAACCTCAAAATAGTAACTTTTATAAGGAAAAACAGTGAAGAAAAAGATAAAAAGTACGACAGATATGCTGCCAGAAGGGAGGAGAGGAATTTGAGAACAAATGCCCTTAGATGGTACGTCTTCGGGATTTCAGAAGAGAATAATGTCAGACCCAGAGTCTCGGCACCAATAGTCTTCACTGACGAGGATTTGGCCATAGTTGAAGTTCCACACGCTGATCCATTGCTTATCAAACTGAGAATTGGGGACGTGATAGTGTTGCGAGTCCTAGTCGACGGAGGAAGTTGTTCGGATGTGATTTTTTGGAAAGCTTTGCGGAGGATGGGAGTGGTAGAAGAACTAATCCAACCTGTAAACACCCATATTTTTGCATTCAACGGTACGAAAGTCAATCCTATCGGCACCATCGACCTGCCCGTCTATGCAGCTAATCGGGTCCTAATGGTGAAATTCTTTGTAGTCAACACCCAATCCACCATGAATGTTATAATGGGTCGAGAATGGATCCATTCAATCAAAGGGGTAGTGTCAACCCTACACCAAGTGCTGAGATGCCAATTCCCTGAACAGAATGTACATGATTGACATTAGAGGGGACCCGATGAAGAGTCACCGATGCCTTAACATGGATTCCGTAGGAAGGATAAAGAGGTTTTCAAAAGAAAAACTGAGTCGAATGGAGAAGGGAAAGGCGAAGATGGGGGAAAAGACGTCCAGAGATGATGATCAATAGCAATTAGAGGAGTACTTTCCAGCTTACCTGAAGAAAGTTGAAGAAGAAGTAGAAAAACCCGAGACAACGATAGAAAAACTCGAAGAAATCTCTTTGGATGAGGGCGATCCCAATAAGAAGGTACTGGTAGGTACTCTTTTGACAAAAAAGGAGAAAGATGAGCTGATTACTTTCCTCCGCAAGAATAAAGATGTATTTGCATGGTCTCATAGAGACATACCCGGAGTGGATCCGAAAATGGCCATGCATAGATTGAATGTAGACTCGAAGTACCCTCTAGTCAAACAGAAGAAAAGAAGGTTTGCGTTGGAATGAAACAAGATAGTAAGCAATAAAGTAGACAGATTGCTGGAGACAGACGCTATCGAACCCTATCAATACCTTGATTAGCTATCAAATGTGGTAGTGGTCAAGAAAAAGAATGGAAAATGGCGGGTTTGCATCGACTTTACGAATCTTAATAAGGCATGATCGAAAAAAAGTTTTCCCCTCCTGAAAGCTATGAAAGAATGAGTTTCCTTGACGTATATTCAGGGTATAACCAGATCCGAATGAACGAAACAGACAGGATTCATAAAGCCTTCATCACTAAGAGAGGGATTTATTATTACAAAGTGATGCCCTTTGGCTTAAAGAATGCGGGAGCCACATACCAACGACTAATTAGTAGGATGTTCCTCAAATTGATCGGGGTGATAGTCGAAGCTTATATCGACAACATGGTGATAAAAGGTCGGAGAGCCCAGGAACATATTTGAGATGCCAGTGAAGTCTTTGAAATATTCATAAAGTTTCGGATGAAGTTGAACCCCTTAAAGTGTGTCTTCGGCATATCTTCAGGGCAGTTTTTGGGGCATATTGTGAGTAAGCGCAGAATCGAACCAAGCCCGAATCAAGTGAAAACATTATCTCAGATTGAGGAACCAAAGACTGTCAGAGATGTTCAAAGCCTCACTAGGAAAGTCGCCACTTTGAGTAGATTTATTTCCAAAATGTCCGACAGATGCAAGCTGTTCTTCCGCTGCATTAAGCAATCGTCGACTCTGGAATGGGGATAAGAACAGAGCGAAGCTCTTAGAGGATTGAAGAAGTACTTGATTATTACCCCAATTCTATTAGCCCCGAATGAAGAAAAAGATCTCTTTCTGTATCTAGCGGTGTCGGACGTTACGGTCAATGACATATTAGTAAAAGAAGAAAGGGGGAGACACAAGCCAGTATTCTATATGAGCAAGATGCTCCTTGATGCTGAGACACAGTACAGCATGATGGAAAGAACGGTGTTGGCCCTGGTCACAGCGAAGAAAAAGCTGCGACACTATTTTGAATCCCACACAATAGTTGTAATAACTAATGCGCGATCGGATAGATTCTTTCGAAGCCCGACCTTTCGGGAAGGCTCACTAAATGGGTGATAGAACTAACTACGACATAGAGTACATCATGAGGAGCGCAAAAAAGGGACGAGTGTTGGTGGACTTCCTGGTCGAAATTCAATCCTTCGAGCCACTAGAGAAGGAGAGCATGATACTGCCTGAAGAAAGGATGACTTGGGTGATGAACATCGACGGAGAGTCAAATAAGCATGGGGCAGGAATTGGTATAGTGTTGGAGAATTCGTCACGAGTGTTAATAGAAGAGTCGGTTAGATTGGATGAGAGGATGAGAGGATGACGAACAACGAGGTAGAGTATGAAGCTCTACTTTATGGGCTAGAGTTGGTATTACGGTTGGGAGTACAACACTTAAAGATCGATCTAGATTTGGATCTAGCCTCTGGACAACTGATTGGATCATTCGAGGCGAAGGATTCTCGCATGCGATCTCACCGCGACACTGCAAAATCCCTCATAACCGAATTTAGATTTGTGGAAGTCAAAGCCATCAAAAGATAATTGAATTCCTGGGCCGATGTATTGGCAAAGGGTGCGGCATTTAGAAAGTTTTGAAAGAAGACTGAGCTGGTAATGATGGAAGATATGATCGAAGGCAAAGGATCGGAAAGGCTCTATAAAGTGAACATGGCTTATGCGGGCAAAGGATCTAACGAAGGGAGTGATTGGATGAAGGAGATAGTGGATTTCTTGCAAAAGTCAATCCTTCCGAAAGATAAAGTGAAAGCTGAAAAGATAAGATCGAAGGCTGCCAGGTATACTACCGTCAGGGAGGTGTTATACTGAAAATCAATCTCTAGGCCTTTATTGAGATGTTTGACAAAGGATGAAGCAACCGAAGTACTAAATGCAATTCATTCCAGAGTTTGTGGAAATTATTTGGGAGGAAGGAATTTAGCTCATAAGGCCATTACCGCTGGTTATTTCTAGCCCTACATGATGCAAGACGCCATGAAGTTTGTAAAAAGATGCGAAAAGTGTCAAAAGCATGCTCCCCTAATCCATCAACATTCAGAGCCGTTTCATTCGATGGTGAGTCCCTGGCCGTTCGCACGGTGGGGATTAGATATCATTGGAAAACTTCCAGTCACAAAAGCTAGAAAGTGTTTTGTCCTCCTGGAGACAGATTATTTCACCAACTTGGTCAAAGCCGAATCATACTCTAGTGTTACGATGAACGATGTGATAAACTTCATCTAGAAGTTTATAATCTGTCGATTTGGTCTACCCAACTCTCTGACAATGGATAACGAAATGCGGTTCAATAACCTGAAGATAGAGGGCTTCTACGAGATACATGGGATTATAGTGAATTATTCTCCAGTATATCACCCCCAAGCAAACGGCATGGCCGAAGCAATGAATAAGGCAATAGTCGGCAATGTACGAAGGAACATAGAAGATAAAAAAGGGGCTTGGTTAGAAGATTTGCCGAAGGTACTATGGGCCCAAAGGACTATAAAGAAAAGAGTGACGAACGAATCCCCATTTGCTTTGGTATTCCAGACTGAAGCAGTGCTTCCTACCGAAGTTGGACAACCAACTTTGACCACTATGGTTGTGGAGAACATAGAGGAGAATCAACGACAATTGACCAGAAATTTAGATCCGCTTGAGGAGGTCCGGGAGTGTGCTCAGATCAGACAGGCGGTATACCAGTAGAAAGCTCGTGCCTTTTATGTCCAGAAGACCAATATAAGGAGATTCGCGAAAAGAGAAAGGGTGTTGCGAAGGATTCCCGAGGTAGCACATAAAGGGAAGTTCAGAGAGCAATAGGAGGGGCCCTTTGAAGTAAAGGAGATCCTCGGAAAAGGAACTTATCGGCTGACAAATGCACAAAACAAGAAGGATGTGTCGCGGATGTGGAATGCTATGTATTTGAGAAAGTACTTCCTGTAATGAACAAAAGGGGAACTGTGGGTCGTCTGATTAAAAATCCCAACCCCATATAATCTTGACTTGAATCAATACAATGACTCTTTTCTTACAAATTGAATTTTTACATGATGAAATTTCAGATAAATGTTTTGACTTGTACAAGGATCATAAAGTGATATATCCTCGGAGGACAGCAACATGGGTAGTCCATCCTCGAAGGATACTGAGACAAACTAAGATCAAATTGCATAGAGAACTACGAAGGTGTAAAGAATCAAACAATTAATGATGAGGAAGTGAAGAAACGATCTACCTTCAAAAGGAGTGAAGGAGCGAAGCACCTTCAAAAAAGGAGCAAAGGAGCAAGACACATCCGACGAAATAATGTTAAAGCAACCCACATTCGGCAAACTATGAGTTATAACGAAGATATGGCATGGTGACCTATCTTCGGCGAAGGTGTGGCATGGCAGTCCACCTTCGTTAGAGAATTGACGAGCTATAACGAAGATATGGCACAACGACCTATCTTCAGCGAAGGTGTTATCTTCAGTGAAGGTGTGGCATGGCAGTCCACTTTCGTTAGAGCATTGACGAGCTATAACGAAGATATGGCATGACGACCTACCTTCGGCGAAGGTGTGGCATGGCAGTCCACCTTTGTTAGAGCATTGACGAGCTATAATGAAGATATGGCATGACAACCTATCTTCGACGAAGGTGTGGCATGGCAGTCCACCTTCGTTAGAGCATTAACTGTTGGCTATAACGAAGATATGACATGACGAATTATCTTTGGCGAAGGTGTGGCATGACAATCCACCTTTGTTAGAGCATCAACATTACAAAACCATGGCACAACGTTCTATCTTCGGCAATAGAAAGACGAGGCATTGAAAGAAAGACAAGGCGTCGATAGAAAGACAAGGTAGCGAAAGGAGGACAAGATGATCCATCTTCGACAGATCATTGAAGATCATGAAGAGGTAGCAAGACAACTTAGCTTCGAAGGAAAATTTCCAATGATGAAGGCACTACGAGATGATCTACCTTCAGCCGAAGCGATAACATCCTATTCTCCAAAAAAATTAAGACAGAAAAGAACGAAGGCAATCAAAGCAATATGGCGCAATTTCAAGAATGAAGTTTTAAATGGCATCGATAAATATTAGTTATACATCGAGAATACAAGTTAAACAAGAGGTGATTGTTTCTACTTCCAAGTTAGCTTTAAGGGCCGTTTCTCCCTCCTATATGAAATTGGAGCATCCCGGAAGACATGCTTTGATCAGAACCTTCGCTTCATCTCATGAGACATAACGGTTCTCTCATGGTCGTATCTCCAATCGAAAATATAATATATCTCTTCTTCTTCATGAGGATGTGTGAACACGGCCAGACGAGCTTTCCACGATGACGAGTTACCTCCTTTGACTTCGTCTACCTCCATAAGATCTTCGTCAGGAAAATGTTGATAGTGAAAAGACGGCGTGAAGAAAGTATAAGGAACCTTCTTCGGCGCAAGCTCGACCATTGACATGAAGAAAAAAAGTGAATCTATGGGATTGCTTTTCATTATGAATGATAGCTCCATCGGAGGAGAATGTGCAGTTTCGTACTCAGCAGAACCATATTCCGGGTAAAAGCATTTATGGTACGAAGGGACAGAGGATGAAATGAATCTGATGGGCACGATCGGAAGGAGACTAACTAAATCTTCCAAATAATTGAACCCAAAATGTAACACCCATCTCTCATATCACTATATAGTCTAGTAAATAAATAAAAATCAATTCCATAATGTGATACATGTAAATTAGTTCCATTGAAAGGTATTTACTATGTGATCTCTTCATGATTTTAAGGTTAAAATACGAATGGTAGATTATGCATTTTAATGCTATAAAGTATGAATTTATGTGGTTAGTTTTCTATACTTATTCTTATAATTTAATGAT
>WUAT03190389.1:0-11748 GCA_010015005.3 Ulmus americana | reverse complement strand
CTTTCTTATCTAACAAATAAGATATTATTAAATAAAGAAAGTGTGACACCGAAATGCAAAAGCTATGAACACGACGTTGTCTTCTTCCTTTGTTAAGCGGAATAGGGAGGCTAAGGGTTAGGGTAGTGAGGATAAAGATGATAATAACAAAAATATTGCAGGTGAGTATGGATAATAAAGAGTGAATCCTCTTCCCCTTATATGTTAATGGCAGAGGCGAAAGAAGAAGAAAGGTTGGATCCGATATTCAAGGATAGTCGGTGGCTTACTTCACTCGCGAGCGGGAAAATATCACTTAATTTAAATACTTGGTAACATTTGGTATGCTAATGGGCCAAAATACTAAGCTGGGTGGGTTACACCAACAAATCAAATTAATATCCAAACTTGTTAAACTGCTCCACCAACTTGGCCCATATATCTTTTCGAAAAAACAAAAAATAAACTTGGCCCAAATATCATCATCATCATAATAATAATGCAAAAATTAAAAATTAAATGGAAAAAAAATATTAGGCTTTTAATACTCAAAACTCCTTAAATTATGCGCGATTTTGCATGTTACCAACCGAAAATGACTAATTTACTCTACGAATTTACCGTTTATCTACTTAAACGACTGAATTGTTAAAAAATCATTGTTTTGTTTGTCTTTTTCTACATATTATTCAATTTTATTGTTGAAAACCACTCTAAAAATGCTCTGCAATTAAATCACATGCAAGTCGGTGTGAAAAAAAAAATGAAAATCATGATTTTTAATAATTTTGTCGCTTAAGTAGATAAACTGTAAATTCGTGAGGTAAATTAGTCATTTTCTAAATTCGGGTGGCAACATGCAAAATTACACATAATTTAGGGATTTTGAGTATAAAAAGCCTAAAAATAATGTTTAGTTTAATAAAAATAATATTATAATTAATAAAAAAATCTATTACATCTTCAAAACGACAACTTATATTACAACATATTTCATATAGATATTCCGAAAACACGTGAATGAAACCAAGAATAAATTTTAAGGGATACTAGAAGAAATTTTTTCAGAGAAAAATATAATAAAAAATTGTTATGGTTAAACATTTATGGATAAAATTTCTATCAATAGAAATTTTTTTAATAAAAAAAATCCTATTATTCAAGTAACTATAGATTGCGTAGTGTTTTGGGATATTTTCTAAAAGACAAATGGTTTAAATCCTGCGGCTCATTTAGAATTAAGTTTCTTAGGCAGAATGACATCGTTTGAATAAGATTCATATGGAGACTCTAATCAAGAGGAAGGTACGGAAGAAAAATAAGCGACTCAGGCAGAAGCAGTCATCCGAAATAGGTTTAACAGTCCGAGTTAGAGGTGCAGTTAAATAAAGAGGCTAACGTGACTCATTTAACAGTCATTCCCCTTGAGATTTTAAGAAAATTAGTTATTCATTGTAAATATAAAAAATAAATTAAAAAAAATGTTTAAAAGGAGAAATTATGATTGATTTTACTCTCTTGTACCCATATTTCTAGTGTGAGAAGCTTTTTAATCTCTTTTTAGAAATCTGTACACTTGTAATACTCATTTCATCAAAGAAATAAAGCAATTTTTTTTTTTTGAAGAATTGTATTTGTTAATCTCCTATAGTAACAAACAAGTGGGCTTGATATTTTTGCAGTTGTTCATGCAATTGTGTGAAGTTGAACAAAACCATGAAAGTAGATGTCCCATGCAGTTTAACCCCCATTGCCTTTAGGCTTTAGCTAGCGGTGGCCATTGAAACCTATCTAGCTTTCTAATTTTACACAAAAAGAAAAAGAAAAAGAAAAAGAAAGCCATGATTCCTAACATATATATAGTCAAAATGTGAAATTGATAATTTAGTCAAAGCCATGGGTGTCATGATGGGTATGGGCTTTTAATATTGGCTAAAATTAGTGTTTGCCTCTCAAGTGGAGGGCAAAAGTCCTCATGGTGTTTGTGTTTTAGTTTGATTATTTCTCAACGTGGGTTTGTTGTTTTAGCAAATGCAAGCTAGGCACCTAATTATTTCATCTCAAAATATCACCATTTATTGTATATTTATCTATCATTCCTTCGGCTTCATCTAATTGGTTACAACCTCTACTTTGAATTTTCAGCTAGTGTAAATTGAGAGGTTTGTTCTTTAATTTAACGCCGAAAGTGACTTATAAGGAGGCACAATTTCAACATATATATCAATGTAATTGGCATATATGTATATAACGTGGTTTGAAGGGTCAAATATGTGTGATCATTTCAGATTTTCTTTTAGCTACATAAATGATAAGAATCTTGCAATTATTACCAGTGCACGCATATTTAGTTTAAGCATCGCATAAGAAAAGTAATTATAAGAAACTAAGTAACAATTTTTATTTGTTGTCACGTGCAATAATTGAATAATATTCATATCGTTTCGTTCATGATTTTTATTTGTATTTTGCAATTATTTGTATTGAACACGAAAGAGAACTAAGGAAAATTACAAATGATAGATGGAGAGAAATGTTGTAATAGTTAAGGTGATCATGATATATATAGCTTTCTCTCATCTTTCTTTTCCATCAGAAGGGCTTAATTTGAGGAAAAAATACTATAGATTTTAGATGAAAATAAATAAATATTAAATTTTTAAGAGAGAAAAATGAATATATTTCAAATTTTAGAGGACAGATATAAAATTTTAAAATTTCCCATGTTAAAGTTAAATAAATAAATAAAATCTGCCCTTGCCTATATATGTGTAGCTTTGCCCCTTACTACAAGCCTTTGACTAGTATCAGAGCCTCACATAGCTTTGGCATGCAGTAGTCTCCCTCAATATATATTCAAAATTTAAGGCATAAAATTGCAAAATAAATAAATAAATTTAATCTCTCTCAATTTTATTACTTCATAAAGAAAAAGAAAAAAATCAGATATAGCATAAAAGTTGGATATAGGGGATGAACCACAAGTTTAGAGAAAGATAACTTGACTTTTAATAAAGGTTGTGCAATTACTTGGTAGATAACTAGATATATAGAGCAAATTGAGATGTGACTTTTACCTAAATATAAGCAAAAGTTTGTAATACTACAAGATCTTATTTCTGCTTGTGGTTAGGAACTCAAAATTATTGAAAACAAAAACACACAAGAACACACATGATTCGTCTCAAAAAGAGAAAAAGGAAAGGTAATAAAAAGTAGGAGAGAGCAAGGTAAGAAAAAACACTGTATATTTTTTTTTGGTAATGAACCTTTTTTTCTGTGTTGTTTTTAGTTAAAAAATATCAAAGTTGGATTTTGCTGGACGACACTTCGCTTTCTCCACCATGGCCACCGCACCATCAATCAAAACCTCATCTTTTGCTCATAGGTGTGTGTGTGTGCGCCTCGCAGCACGAGCCATGAAAGATATAACACGAAAACAAAAGGAAAAAGATATCTATAACTATAAGAAAATATATAAACAAACCAACGCCCTTTATATTCATTTTTGTTACAAAAGTTAAAGGAATTAAATTGTGACAGGCTTTTATTATCTGAGCCTAAACGGGAAAGAGGTAGAGATTCTTTTAAAATCTGGATTTGCATGGATATATATATGTAAAAGAACATTGGAAACGACGGAAAAAGTTTGTGAGTTTGTGTATGTTTAATGTAAAAAAGTCTTTTTCTTTCCATTCAAATCTTTCTTCTTCTGGTTCACCTTCATTAATGGGGTTTAATTATCAAAACTAGAAACCCTGCAAGTCCGTATAGTATAGTAACATAGAGAGATAGGATGAAAGTTTGAGCATAAACATTCTTATCCTCTCTTTGTATCTCTTGTTTTTTATTTAATACATCCCACTGGCTCATGTACTAAAGCAACAAAAGCAGAAGAGAGATCACAAACCAAGGTTTTTATATATATATATTTATCCATAATAGTGTTAAATTTCAAATCCTAACTCCTTTTCTTTCTGTAAAAACGGATTACGGGATTTTGATAATAATGTCATAGCGGCTTTATATTATATTTTCATTTATTTGAAAAAAATAACACATAATATTATAAATCGAAGGAAAAAGCGTTTTGGATAGGAATTGAGATTCCAATTTAAAATCAATTAGTATTAAGTGGAGTAACTCAATTCCTATATAAGGGTATAGTGTTTCTCATATATTCCCAATGTGAAATTATTTCTAATACACTTGTCTCACATTTGGACCTGAAAGTGCCGGTATAACCTTTAATAGACCACAACAAGGCCAAATGTGATAATTTGAAAGAATCTCACAAGGCTAAATCGGGAAATTTGCGAGTACACAATTTTTGGAAGAATCCCACAAGGCCAAATTGAAAAATTTATGGATATACACGTTAGGAAATTTGTAGATTTTAAAATAGGTCAAAAAACTCAATACCAGAAATTTGCACACATTATCCAAAAGGTCTCAAATAGAGGTCAGAAGTAGAGATAGTGGAATCCATTGTTATGATACCATATTACAAATTGAAAGAAAAGATTTTTTGGATAGATATTGAACTTCTAACTTAAAATCAATCGGTACTAAGTGAAGTAACACAATCTTTATATAAGGTTATAGTGTTTCTCATATATTCTCAATATAAAACTATTTCTAATGCTTTGTCAAAATTTGATAATATTAATTATTTATGTAATTATAGATTAATAATATCAAAATTCTAAATTATTATTAATCTTACACCAATTTTGGTTTGTTTGATAGGTTAATACAATTTTTTTTAAAATTTGAAAACGATTAAAATATCATGTTTAAATCGCCAAATTTGTTCAAATCTTTTATTTAAATATTTTTAACAAACAATAATTCAACATATTGAACTCAAATAACCAAATATTATTCAAAATAAACTCCTACGCGAGAGAGATGGAGGGAGGAAGGAGCAAAGGAGGCGGCAAATGTTCTGTTTAGTTGGTAGGGGAGATGGAGGAAAGAGAGGCTCTCTTTTGCCCAAGCCGTCCCCCTCACTTTTTTTTCTTCCTTTTGATAAACCGCTCTCCTTTCACTTTTATGTAATTGCATTTTTATTTTTTTTTTAATTATAAAATAAATATTATAATAATTTTAAATTTTCACTTATTCATGTTTTTACCAAATAACTTGAAAAATATTCTCTCTCTTCGTCTTTCATATTTTTCATCATTCCTACACTCCATTCCTCACACCAAACAAAGCATTAATAGTATCCATTTCCTTGTAAAAAATGTAAATACTAACGGACCTAATCCTTTTTTTTCTTTCTTTTTTTCTTTTTTAATTCTAATTGTTTACATTATAGAACAGTGAGAACAGAAGAATAGATCGAGTATTAATTTTGAGGTGGGATTGTTGGAAACTTGAAATTGACCACTCTGTGAGACAGATTGTGTGAAGGAAGAAAAAGAAAGGAGTCAAAGGACAAGTGTAGCAGCGTGTCATTGTCAAGTCTCCATGGATGTTGAGGTTACAGCCATGGAGGAGTAACTTAGATTAATTATCATTTTAATAAAATAATTATAGACTAATCATGATTAGGACAGCTAGTAAGATCACTTAGACTTATAAAAAGTAGAATCATGATTAATGAAGATGATGTTGTTTGATCTGATTAGTCATCATGGCGTGTCTGTTAAGCAATAGTTCTTCATTGAGTTTTTTCTTAGTCAATTTCTTAAAAAAGAAAATTTACTTTTGTTTAACTTCACTTAATTCCCCCCACCCCCAACTGGGAAAATTATATTTTAGTGTCATCTTATTACTACAAAAAATAAAATAAAAAATTAGGCGTGAAACTGCCATCTAAGTTCTATGACAACAGTTTATAGACAGCAATCTTAATTATTATTGTTTTTGATACATAGTTTTAGAAGGCGGTTATTTATAAAACATCCGCCTAATATAGAAGTGATTATAAATAATCGCCGCCTAAAATTTTTTTTTTCGTACTCAAAATTTTAATCATTTCTACAATCAAAATATATTATATAATCCTGAAAACATGATCATATCTGGAATACAATAATTATCAATAGTATAACAATTGAAATATGAAGTTACACAAGTTTTTGCTTCCACCCGATGAATCATTAAACTGCAGCTTCTCACAAGAACTAATGCTTCTTAGAGTTTGACACCGATAATTTATATAGCTAATATGATAGTGAAAATCTAAATTTTCACTAAGGCCTCTTCAAGTAATTCTGATTTATTAATATTAAAATGCATATGATGTATTGTATAATTAATTAACAAACTAGAGACACCTACAAACATCATAAGAATAATCACATTTTCACATACATGAGCTATATAGCCCATTAGAATGAAAATCAAAGTGATCATATTTCATGTTTGAATCAACCTAAATGACTCATCTAGAGGAATGCTTAAATAAAAACCTATAGCTTCATATTTAAGACACTAAGCTGTTGTTTGAAGCAGCTTTTCCATAATCTTATTATCCAGCATTAGCCTATTGTTGAACACTAGCTAAAATAGAGGTAATATCCTCATGTGAAACTTCAACCGACGAATTAGTGGCTTGGTTCATATTAATATCCTCTTGCACAACCTCTGCAAACTCCAGAAGCCGCAGTTTAAATCAAAACAATATATAAATTATCATTTTAACCTCAAAATAACTAAAACATTGTATGAATCTCAAAATTTCAAAATAACTAAAGAAAAATCTAAAACTATATCAAAATATATTAAACTTACCAAAAATACTTCTAAAAGCAAGTAGAAAACCGAGTTTTGGCCAACATTTCCTTACAAACCGCATGTAGGAAAAACGTTGAAGCTTCATTTTGAGGTTCGAGCCACTTATTAATTCTTGGTATGAGAGCAAAATAAAACTTAGAAATAAGTAAGAAAATAAAATTACATAACAAAATAACTAAAAAAAAAAACAACAAACAACCATCGTATAAACACAAAAATTAGAGATCTATTTGAAAACACTAAAAAACAAATTGCATTTTTGAACAAAAGTCTAAAGAACTTACAAAATTACTTTGTAATACACCAAAGTTTAGATAACGAAATTAGAGATCTACACGAACAATGAAAAACTCAGGTGATGTTTGGTTTGCAACTCTGTAATATTCTGAATAGAGTATTCTAAATAGAGTTTTTGTTTGGTTCAGCAATCTGAATAGAGTATTCTAAACAAAGTTTTTGTTTGGTTCAGCATTCTACAGAGTAAAACGTAATATTATTCTAAATAAAGTAATTTTCTAAACAAGAATAATTCTAAACATAGTTTTTGTTTGATTCAGCAGTCTGAACAGAGTAAAAATACTATATTCAAAATCGCAAACCAAACAGTGCCTTTTCGCTCAAAATGGTGAATAGTTTGAAAGATTTAATGTGTTTTTGGGTTGGGGAGAGGGCTGGGTATAGTTCTGCAAAAACGATGAAACGAAAAAATATGGTTTCGAAATGATGGCTGAAACGCGATCAACTGAGTGGTTTAGTAGACTTTAGGCGACAGATTTTAGTTGCAACCGCCACGTAACTTATAAATTACACACGCGAAACGCACGTGTGTTTGGTGAATGAGATTAGGCGGTGGTTGCATCTAAAATCTGCCTGCTAAAGTTTAAATTTAGATAGTGGTTTTTGAAAAATAACCGCCGCCTAAAGTTCACTCAACTTTTGGCAGCAGATTTTTAAAACAACTGCCGTCTAATTTCTTCGCATTTTTTTAGGCAACAATATTTTGCGAATTGCCGCATATGATTTGTCGTGAAATAATAATTTTATTATAGTGTCTAGTTATCTATAGTAACATAAAAGTCCTCATATTTTGGAAAAAATATTTAAAGATGATTTTATTTGCAAAGTGTGTTTCATTTATAACGTGAAGTGCGTGAAGTTATTTTTACATTACATATAAATAGCTTTATGTACTGTCTAAAATTTCACTAATTAAAAACTGATAGATTGAAAAAGTTAGGAGCCCAATGAGGAGCTTTTCTCTCTAGACATAGAGCGGAACTGTGCCGGTGGCTAGCCAGACGATCTCCCTCAGACAACAACTCCGGTGCGAGTATGGACTCCGAGGAATTGTCTTACTTATGTTCCTCCTTAGCCCTAGAGGAAGAGGAAGAAATTTTTTCTCCTGATCTGGAAGCAGACTTACAGGCTCAAGGTGAACGAAGCATTGATAGATCGCTGGTAGGCTGTGTTCTTTCCACTGGTCCTATAGCGAGAGATGTGTTCGTTCCTATGATCAAAGGAGTTTGGAAGACGAAAGAACGCTTCGAGGTCGAGGCGATCGGAAGTAACAAGTTTGTCTTCCATTTTCTCTCATCTGTAGACAAAAGGAGAGTTTTCTCTGGTGGTCCATGGTGTTTTCAGAACAAACTCCTGGTCCTAGAGGAACCTACGGGGGTCGGCGACTATTCAAAAATGAGCTTTTCCAAAGCCCCATTTTGGATCCAACTCCACAATATACCAGTATTCTGTATGAACAAAACTGTAGGATCTATTCTCGGAAATATGGTGGGACTTGTGCAGGAGATCGAGTGCAATCAGGATGATCTATGCTTGGGCACTTTCATTCGAGTTCGAGCAATCATCGATATTTCTAAACCCCTCAAGCGGATTCTCAAAGTTCGCCTGGGGAAAGAAAAAGAACTAGTTACCATTCTACTCCGATATGAACATCTGCCTGAGCTTTGTTTCCATTGCGGAATCCTCGGTCACCCACTCAAGGAATGTCCTGACAAAGGAAGCTCTCATGGGGATATTCTCAAGCTTAAATATGGAGCCTAGATCAAAGCTCCTACTTCCCAGTTCGGCGAGTCTCCTTTACAGAGTAAAAGAAGACGACCCAGCTCCGGCTCTCCTTCTCTTGCCCCCATACATGGCAATAATCACAAGCAAACACCCGTAACTTCAGCACCTAAGGCGGCCCTCCTGCCTCCACAGCACCATCAGAATATCGAAAGGCCATCCCCTTGGGTACCAGTTTCCTCTCGGTCCCCTTCACCTTCTCAGAAATCTAGTAAAGGTCTTAGTTGGCAGCTTAGAGCCAAGCCCCCTTCATTGCCAAGCCTTCTCCACGGTGAACCTTCCCATACGTCTTACTCACCTACGCCTCCTCCCACTTCAGCACTGTCCCCGACGGCCATACTACAAACCACCCAAGACAGCAAGCTTCCCACGGGAGGTAAAGCAAGGGCAAGTGCAGGTAATCCCCCATCCGGTCCTGGTCTGGCCTCCCCTCCTCACGACTCCGCAACAGCGAAAGTGCTGTACAGGCCGCGAAGACAGCGACCTCCTCACGCGCCAGGGCCTTCATCCAGCTCGGTTCGTCGCCCAGCTTCCGCGACGCAAGCAGCGCCCATCGACCCTTCTCCGCCTTCATCGTCGCTGCCGGGCACTACGGCCGACCCAGGAGGGGGCACGCCGCCGACTGTCGGCCCTCATAGTCAAGAGCCAGCCATGAACTCTATCATAGCATCCCATGTGATTATTGCTCCTAATCATTCGGTGCATGCTGAGCAATTTCAACCCAAACAATTGCACATGGGTGATGGGGCCCATCATAATCTTTTTGATGTCCCAGTGAAAGTATTTTCTGCAAATGAGGCCTCCTATTCTTTCACCCCCCAAGCTACAACCCAGAAGTTACCCGTGGTCCCTCCTTTAGCCAATTCTCAGTCTTTGTCTCCCACTAGTAACTTTAACCTGGGTGAATTAGCAGCGGGCCAGGGAGGTATTTTTGGATACAGCTACTCCCCCCCTCCTGATAACGCCAATTTTGAAACTCTATTTGAAGCTTTACAGCCTTCCAACAATCCTTTAGTGGATTATAATCATTTCGGTCCCCCAATTGAGGCATCATTGGATCCTATCCGCTTTTCAGCAGAATCCAAAACTAGCTCTCCCCCATCTTCGAAGAGAAAGAAGAAACATTCCAATACTCCAAAAAAATTTGGTTGCCTCCCTCTCAGTCCAAGCAAATCTCTTCTTCTTGGCCAACTTCCTAAGTCCAACAAACGCAAGAATCTATTCTCTGGCTCGTATGCTTTCTCTGGTAAGCAAAGCAGGAGGGCAAAAGGAACCTTTAAAGAAGGGAAAATCTGCATCAAAAATATTGAGAAAGAATCTGGTGCTCTGGAGGCTCTACCTAATCTGGTTGGCAATGGAGCTTATGAAAAAGAGATATCGGCGCTTCCTGCTGAGCAGGAACGCCGGACGCCATGAATATTCTAGTATGGAATGTCCAGGGACTGGGCAATGACTGGACGTTCCAAATTTTGCGCGGTTATGTGCAACAATATTGCCCCCCTTTGGTGTTTCTCTCAGAGACCCTTGGCTCTAAGTCTCAGATGGAGCACTTGAAGATTAAGTTGGGTTTTTCTGGGATGCTCACATGGGAAAAAGAAGGCAGAAGTGGTGGTCTCTGTTTACTGTGGTCAGATTCCATTGGTGTACAGCTCCTTTCTGGGTCCAAAGGGCACATCGATGTCTTGGTTACTTCTCACGACTCTACCTGCTGGCGTTTTACTGGTTTGTATGGCAATCCCGATACATCACTCAGACCTCAGTTTTGGAATCTTCTGAAAAGATTGGGGGACTCTTGCTCGATGCCTTGGTTATGTGGGGGAGATTTGAATGAGATTCTTTTTAGCCATGAAAAACAAGGAGGTGCTGAGAAAGCCCACTACCTTATGAATCATTTCCGAGAAGCTATCAATTATTGCGGACTAGCAGATTTAGGATTTAAAGGTCCCAAATTCACGTGGAACAGAGGAAAGAAGGCCGGTGTAGTTCAAGAAAGGCTGGATAGAATGTTGGGCAATACTGGGTGGTTGGATCTCTTCCCAAATTCTTTGGTTCACCATCTAAATCTGAGGGGCTCTGATCATCGTCCTCTGCTAGTGGAGCTCCTGGGGGCTGATGAGGCCTCAACAATAGGCAAGTACTGGAAGAGGGGGCGTTTCCATTTTGAAGAAGCCTGGGTGGATGAAGCGGATTGTTGCAACATTATCAAAGATAACTGGAGCAGCAGCCCGACGGTTAATCTGGATGGTGTGGCTAACAAGATCCGTATGTGCGCCACAGAGTTAGACAGTTGGAATTTGGAAAGTTTCAGCAGACTTAAAATGCAAGTGAGGAAGGCGAAAGCTGCGTTCGACCGCATCGACAAGAACCTCTCAAGCTACAATTGGAAAGAACACCAACGTCTCGAAAAAACTCTTGACGTCCTCAGTTATAAAGAAGAAAGGTATTGGAAGCAACGATCTAAAGATTCATGGTTAAAGTGCGGAGACAGAAACTCAAAATATTTCCACTTGAAGGCTTCCGCCCGTAAGTCAAAAAATTCCATCACTGGCCTTCTTGATAAAAATGAGCAGTGGTGTGACGAGGATGAAGGTATGGCGCAGATTATCGATAGCTATTTCCAGGCTCTCTTTTCCTCTTCCTCCCCTTCCACTACTGATTTTGACCGGGTCCTAAACACTGTTGAAAGAAAAGTTACTCCTCAGCTCAATGATCAGTTAGAACAAGCTTTCGTGGCTGAAGACGTTAAAACAGCAGTTTTTCAAATGACACCTACTAAAAGCCCTGGAGCAGATGGGATGTCAGCCATCTTCTACCAAAAATTTTGGCCGATTGTTGGTAAGGATATTACTGTAGCCTGTCTGGGTTTCGTTAATGGGGGGCTGCCACTCGGCTCTATTAATGAGACCATTATCACCTTGCTGCCAAAGATCAAGAACCCAACTC
>WUAT03190278.1:0-11754 GCA_010015005.3 Ulmus americana | reverse complement strand
CAACAAAAAATACAAAAAAAAAAAAGGCAATAAAAACCTAAAAAAACTAAAAAAAACAGTGCACAATAAAAAAAAAAAGAAAAAAAAAGAAAAAGGAGGAGCAAATCTCGCACTCTGTTTTTTGGTTATCGCGATACACATGAAGAAGCGCGACGACCATGTAATCGCACTTCACAATGTACATTGCACAACCATAATATAATGTGATGGAGCTAGAGATGACAACAACAACAAAAAAGCGCGATAGCGTGATGGGGTAACTATCGCACTTCCCAAAAATACATCGCATAGTCAAACTTTGACGTGATGGCACAAAGATTGCAAAAAATAAAGCGTGATTTGGCCTGAGTACAAATTGAAAGCTCGGTTATGAGAAAATCAGCGTGATAAAGCATCCCATTATCAAGCTGAGCCCCTGTGCAAGAACCTATCAAAAACTTAGAAATTGCCTGATAAAGCATCCCATTATCCAGCTCGAGCTGATCTCATGCCGTGGGAGCGAGAGTAAGAAGAAGGTTTAATTTATTTATTTTTAGCTTTTCAAATTCAAAAGTTAATATTAATTTTCCTTTAAACTTTACTTGGCTCTTAATTTGGTGCGCTTTAAAAAAATAATGGTGGAATTTTGTTCAACAAGTTTTAATTTTAGTCTGTTTCTTCTATTTAAAAACTACTTTATGTTAAAATTAATAGTGGCGAGATTGTTCAAAAATTTGATAGATAAAAAAATTAAAATTAAAATTAAAATAATAAAATAAAATAAAAAACATCACGTTTTGAAATATAATGATTGTGTTACAAAAACCTTACCTGTTTTTCAAAAATATTATTTCGAATCATTTTTAAATAACAAACCGAATTGACGTTAAAACTTTTTTTTGTTTTCTACAGAAAAGGTTTATGATTCACAAGAGAAAAGAGAGCAAACAAAAATGGTTGGCATGCAATTAAATCAGCATGTGTGCCCCTGCCAGCCATGGAAGAAGAAACTAAAAAGATTGTAAAAACATTATAGTAAAAATCCTAGTTTGATTTAGTCGATAAAGACACCAAGTTGGCCTTTGGCTTTGTCCCATTATCGCGGACAAGCCACCCATTTGTGGTCTCACCAACCGATAACCGAGTAATGATAATATCATATCATAAAAATTTAAAATAAATATTTATTTTCTTACACACATATGCATGAAAGAAACAAGAAAAGCTACAATTTTGAGGTCGAGATCATGTCATATATACAAGTTTTCAAAAATATTATATACACACACCACATGTATTTTGAAGGTACCAAGCCAATTTAAGTCGAGCAAGCAAAGTAGCTAAGCATATTACCAAATAGTTTATACAAATCCATGAATAATTGAAGCAAAGTAATATCTTGGGTTTTCTTGGTATACGTGTACGGCAGGTCAATAAACTTTATATATATATATATATATAGTTGCATACACACCTGGCTAGATTAGAACTTCATGAATTTAATAATTGGCAATGAGGTTTGAAGGGTATCTACATATAAAGTATATGCATATTTTCATCCATTTTTGTCGTCTCATCAAATATGCTTACACGTTACAGAAAGAAACTTTCAAACGACGAGTTGTAGACAAGAAAAATTGAAACGATGCGTCGTATGTTTAAAATGTTTCTTATTCAAATTATAAATAAATAAAATATGCTCTTATTTCTTCTAGAAAATTATACAAATGCCATGAAAGGAGAGCAACACAAATCTTTTTCTCTGCATGAGAAGGCACCTCAAATCTCATTCCTTTATTCATTCCATTATCTCCGGGAATGAATGCCAGTGGACAATGCGCCCGTGCTTAGGCTATCTCGCATTCTATTTAGCCGATAAATGGACACCGTGAACATTAGTTAACTTTAATCACCATCATTGTATCCGGACGGTGCTCATCTTCTCCGGTTGGTCACTCCTTTCTGGTCTCGTGTGAATCTTCTTCTGCGTGTATGCTATCTCTTGTCGTTGAGGAACTGTATGCTTCAACTGCTTCCTGAAAATTGTTTTTTATCACAATGAGAATAATGCAAAGCTTCTGAGATAGTAAGACTCGGAAAAATAAAACTAGATTAACCATATAGAAAAATAAAACTGTATGCAGAGCCATACATAAAACAAATTAACAGCATGCATGTGTGTACATTTGAAAGCAAACTAGCAATGTTTACCTTTCCCGAATTTTCACTGGACTGCTGCTCATCCCTCCCATCAACCCCCGAGTTAGAATGAACTTCATCGTCTTCCATCTGAAATGTGGATGTGGTGTTCGAATTTTGCTTCGAGTCCTGTCTAGACAGATCGCTATTCACAGTAATTCCACCATTGGAAGAACTGTGAACAGCATTCTCAGACTGATGTGTTTCCTTCGTTTCAACAAATAACTCAACTCCAGTATCAGTTTCTATCTCAAGTAATCTTGTTTCATTTTCTTGGCTCTCATTTGTAATTTGGGTTGCTTGGCCTGAGGCTTCAGCTTTCCTCTTCTCTTCTTCTTCTCTTTCCCTTCTTCTCCTTGCTTCTTGCTCTTTTAGCTGTCTAAATCTGAAATACATGAACAGATTATGAATAAAATATATAACCATACAAAACAATGAGAGGAATAATAGGAAAATACTGTTTAAATGGTTTTACCTTTCACCAGGCCGTGGACCCTCTGGTGTCGACTTTTCTCCTTGCGTGATATCCTTTAGGGTTGAAGTTAATTCGGGGGTGGACTTTGCAACTTTTGGTTGCTCTTCCTTGATGACATCAGCACTGAATTGCTTCACTGGAATTTTAGCACCCCCTAACTTTTGAAGCCACACTTGTTGTGCTGTGCTCAATATGTTGTTTGTGAACCTGCAAATGTATCGGAATGATGTAAGGTAACATAAGCAACATTATGACTAAAACAAGGAAGACAATAACCACAACAATAACTAAAATAAATCCTATGATGCTCATTGAATAAAAGGGCTTCATGTCTGCTTACCAATAAAGGCTCAGACCAGAAGGAACTGAAAGAGAAAAATAACCAATCATTAAAGGTAGTAACTTTGTAATTGCTTGAGAACTCTTCATGTTCGGATCATTACTCTGAAAGTTAAAAGGTCACGGGAAGAAAGAGTCAACCAGGTGGAAATGTAGAATGTCAAACAAATTCTTAACCAAATAATAAGTTTCTGTATAAAAAAGGCAACCATTGCAATGCCAACCATAAAGCTGATAATTAAACTACTCGAAGGAAAAACAAAAAGTTCCGTTATAATATATAACAGGCAATGCTGCTATAGAGACTACAAAATAAACCATTTGGGGTTTAACATGCTTAAAAGTGTTTATTCAAGTCAAAACTTGCAAAAAGCCAAGGAAATTACAGACCTGTGATGACTGCATAATTTGGACAGATATGTACTGTGAGGCCACCAACAACACGGGCAAGACAAGATATGCCAATGTATCTGACCATCCAAGAGGTGGATGACCATCCTGAAAATAAACAAGACCAGAATGATAATTAATCGTACAAGTACATAGTTGTATAGCACACAAGTATCTAGTGCAAGCAAGCCATCAAGACTCATCTTGACATGAAAAATAAAAGACTAATAAGCTTTCTCAACTATATGGAAAATATCTAGGTAATAGAGAACAGAAATCGAATGAGGTAGAAAGATGGATATTATTCCTCTAAAACTCATTGCCCACTTATGGTTTAGTTAAACCAAACTTCCGGAAGAAAGAAAAAACAACATGCCTGATTTTTGAAAGTTCACACTGACGAGAGGAATCTTATTTCCATGTTCGATTCCAAATAGTAATATCTTAAACACCACAATTCTCACATTTTAGATGTTAAATATAAAGTAAAGAGAAGTTTTAGCAGTAGTTGTCTTGGCACTTACTACAAATGGGAAAAGCCAAGAGATCCCACTGCCATTTTGTCGAGCAGCAATCGTTGTTGGACCAGCCAAGGAGGGTATCCAAAAAAAGCCTTCTGTTAGCAGTCCCTAATATTGAATGAAAGAAAAAATTTAGATCTTGAATAAGGAAAAAAGAAAGGTAGGACAACAGATTTTTCGTAATAGCATCAACACAACCAACTACCTCATCCGCCACATTAGAAAGAGCTCTATATAACCCAATCCATACTGGTATAGTAGCAAGTGTTGGCAAGCATCCTGTCCAGGATAAGAAAGCCAATATTATTTAACAAAAACCAGAATTCTCTTCAAACAAGCCTTTCCTTGTGAAGTGAGCATTCAATATCAGAACTTTCAAGATGGCAATCCTCCTAATCATTTTCTACTAATATTAATCACAATTTTAGCACTATGCTTCTGAATACAAGTTTGCACACCAAAATCTAAAGGATTAGAAATAGTATCTAACATAAATGTATGATTAATTATTCATGCCCATTGAGAGCTGAGGGAATGCTCGCAGTAAAGTTACTTAATTAGTGCTTTACATGAGAAACTAAACTTCTGTATTATAAATACCTGCAAACGGATTTATGCCGGCTAATTTATACAATCGAGCAGTTTCAAGTTGAATTCTCTCCTGCAAGTTGATAAGTAAAAATTTCGATCAATACGACAGAAAGAGCTGATCAGTTAAATAATACCAGTCCTTAGATAATGTCCTCCATGTCTAAAAATTTGTTTAAATCAATACTATTCTAAGTCTAAATTTTGGCCTGACAAAAGATTAGAAAGATACTTGCAACACCCAAATGATTTTAGTTTAATCGTGACCCATGACAAACTATCTTCCTAGGTGGCTAGCTCTTCTCTCAACCAAACAAATATAGGTAATTTATGCTAAGAGAATTTATAAAAAGCAGTAAAAGATAAGCAAGGGGAAAAGAAAAAAAAGCAAAAATACCTGATCCCCGGCATAATTTTTTTGAATAGCCTTTACTTGAGGTTGCAAAGATCGCATAGACATTGCAGACTCAACCTGTATACAACAATTTCACAATGGAAAGTTCATGAAGTCAACATAGTCGCATGTACCTAAAGTTAAACCTACTAATATTTCAAGATGACAAACCTGCTTTTTTGTCAAAGGAAAAGTTGCAGCCTTCACAAGAACAGTAAGGAGTATTATAGCAAACCCATAAGCATATGGAACATGTAAAGTACTAAGCCCATCCTTCAGAACCTGCAAATGAACACCCAAAATAAATATACCGCCAAAGACTTGGAAGCTTATCTAATTGCTTCTACAGCACTATAATATATACATATACACAAAATACACACATATATATATACATGTACTAAGCCAATCCTTTAGAACCTGTCAACGAACACCCAGAATTAGGAGCTTATCCAACTGCTTTTCTATATTGCTATAATATATACATACATACATATGCGCATATACACACACAAATGGTCCATTCCACATTTACAAAAAAACAAAAAGCATCAGAATTTTCACTAGCAACTACTAGTTCTACTGATTAAGCATCACTTCTACTTGTTCCAAATCACACAAATACCTTGAGAACAGTCTCCATGTAATTGGTAATCCCAGAAAGCCAATCCCCACTCTGTTTGCTACTAGTAACAGCTTCAGAAGACGAAGAAGAAGACACAGCAGCATCAGCAATCGTATATAGAAGCCCCTCAGCTCTACCAAAAACCTCCCGGATGAGACCCTCGGCGCTTTCCGGGTCGGGAAACAAGTCGGGCCTAAACCCGAGTCTGGCAACAGAAAGAGAACCTCGAAGACAAGTCTTCTGATGGGTCAATCCGAAGAAATGGTTCCGTCGGAGGATTGGATTCTGGGTCCGGTCGGGAAATGGGGAAAAAACCAAGCTCGGTCGATTTGGTAACAAAGTAGACATTTTGAAAGATGGGTTGTGGTTGGCGGTGGGAGGGAACAAAAGGGTAGCTTCGAAAAATTGAGTTGCGGAGATTTATGGCGGAGAAAGAGGAGAGCTTGAGGTTTGGAGAGGAAGAACCATGAAGGTTTTCTACTTGTCTGGGCAAGTTCAGTTTTGCTGCGAACTGGGAAGAGGATGGATTTGGGGCGAGACGCTTGGGATTTGTATTTATTAAACGATATTTAAATTAAAAATATCTCTACTTAAAAGAAAATAATATTAAAGATATTTTTGTTGAGGCAAAACCATAAGAAACTCGTTTTTGATTTAATTTTGGGCTATAGGTAGGCTAAAGTATTAATTTTAGGATTAAAATAGCCCGTGGTTGAGGAGGAGAAGGAAAAATAGTGAGACATCTACAAAATATATATTTTATACTATTTAAAAAATATCACTTTTTTATATATTTTAGGCTTAAAATATTTTGTGTTTGTAAAGTTAAACAGTATTTGATTTTTTGTCCCTTATTAAAAATTTAATCGGTGGTTGAAAATTCAATTGGCTACTTATTTTTTGTCGATTATTAAAAATCTAATTAAGAGTTATTTTTTCGAGACAATAGTAAGAAGGTTGAAGATAATGTCAAAGTGTCTTAAATATGTAAAAATTTGATAAAAATTGAAAAAATTAAAAACTGTGAGATAAAACAAAAATAAGCTGAAAAAAGTGAAAATAGACCTAATTTTCTCAACAAAAAAGAAAAAGAAAAGAAGAAGACAAAAAAGGATAAAAATATATTTATATAAAAAAAAAAATTTAGAGATATTAAGCTCAACATAATTTTCTCTTCTTTTCTAAATGCTAGCCAGGGGCTAAGGCCTTGTTGCCACTCAATATGGGTCTTAGTTTAGAAGGGTAATGGGCCTGACTTGGGTGCTCTAATAGCAGATGGATCAAAAGAGCAACAAACCTCTTTCAGCAAAAGAAGCCCAAAGTCGAGAACCAAACACTTGGCAACCCTCTAATTTATAGTGTTTACTTGAGTATTAAGAATCAAATTCTATTAATATCATGTACTTTTTAAAGGGTGATAGAATAATTTTGATTTGTTAATTAAAATTACATTATCAAACATATTTAAAGATTAAAATTTGAGAGTCATATGGTAAATTTTACTTCCAATCAAATTTTATTGTGAACCCAACATCTCAAATATCAATCTTGTCCAAAATATACACCCTTTTGAAGATAGACGATCTCTAATATCAATCTTGTCCAAAATATACACCCTTTTGAAGATAGACGAGAAAAGAAGCCCCTAGAAGATTCTTTAAGATCAAGTATAAGATTAACATCTTACAAAAATGTGGTGATTAGCTACCAAGCCGTATAAAACCATTCACAAAGAAAGTGATAAGAAACTATTTTGTGGGGTACAAAATTTGAGGTCCATAATTGAACAATCTCTCCTTGTGGATAAGAAAATAATCCACATAGCTCATTCTATTGGACAAAATCCTCTCTTCTCACTCTCCACATCTATATTCCCAAAACTTCCCATCTCAAACACTTATCAATTGAACCCAACCCCATCTCACTCCCAAAAGCTTGATCCAAGAAACTCAGAGCAAAACATCAATGGCAGCAACAATGGCAACCATGGCAATTCTCAACACCAAGTGCTTAAACACCAAAATCACCAACCCCACCAAGCCCATTTCAAAACCCATTTCCCTTTTCTCCATTCAAAACCTTCCAAAAGGCTTGACCTCCTTGAAATCCATAGAAACTCTCAACATGCCATCTTCCTTAGCCGGAACCGCCATCGCCGGCGCTATTTTCTCCACCTTAAGCTCCTGCGATCCGGCTTTCGCCGCCCAGCAAATCGCCGAGATAGCAGAAGGAGACAACAGAGGAATTGCCCTTCTGCTTCCCATTATTCCGGCCATTGCTTGGGTGCTCTACAACATCCTCCAGCCTGCACTAAACCAGTTCAACAAGATGAAAAGCACCCAGGGAGTGATTGCCGGACTTGGTCTCGGCAGTCTTGCAGCATCGGGATTTTCGACGCCGCAAGCATCGGCGAATGAATTAGTCATGATAGCCGATGCCGCCGGAAGTGACAACAGAGGACAACTTCTGTTGTTCGTTATCACCCCGGCAATTCTATGGGTGCTCTACAACATTCTACAGCCGGCTTTGAACCAGCTCAACAAGATGAGGTCAGAATGAGAGTACTAAGATGGCTCGTAAAACCTTTCTTGTAATTGCTACTTATGTCAATGAACTTTCTTTCATATAATTAATTAGCTATTTTTTATCTTTATTTTTTTATTTTCGGTTGAAATATTACTGCCGAGTGTTAACATCTTATCTTATATGATGATCAGTTTTATGAGGTTTTCAACTGTGTTAATTACCAACAAGATTAAAGATTCGTTTCCTTATTTGTATAAATATAATAAGTTATTAGTGCTCGTGATGGGCTAAAATAAAAATAAGTTGATAAAATCTAACAAGGGTAAAGAATAAGTGATGAGCTTGTAGAATTAGCTTCATAACTTTTTATATGATATTAGAACTTGAACTCATACCATCTTTTTACCTCGTAAGAAACTTGGAGATAATCTCACATTGTCTTAAAAGACTCCGAATATATAAGTTTTGGACAAACCTTTTAGCACATAAACTTAACTTTGAGTTCAAAATTATGAGAAAGAGGAGGAGGCAAAGTGGTAAACAATGGCGATAACATAACTGATATCATTTTGCCACCACACGTTCTGGAAACTGATTTTGGGGTGTTTCAAGTACAGTCTTTTAGGCTGTAATAAAGCCCACGGGCTCTACTCGCCTGGTGGATTTGGAATAAGCATCTTAGGAAAAAAGATGGGCTGATGGCCCATTTGTCAAGCTAGAAAAGGTTGCTGGTGCTTGGTGGGTGGGTTTACCTAGAGGTGTCCGGGGTCGATTTGGTTTGGTTATTTGTCAAGTTCTTAACCAAACCAAACTAGTCGGAATATATTGATTCAATACATGTTTGGTTTGGTATGATTAGTAGAACCCATGTGTTTATAAAACAATCCAACTAACCAATTAACCATAAAAAGAGAACAAACACGTATAATTTGGTTTGGTTTAATCGGTTTAGTCAATCTGTGCTGAAAACAATGAGTCGTTTTTATCCATTCACTTTCACAACCAAACCACATGCATGTTATAACGAAATTGTAAGGATTTGATCCAACCCTCACACCGAAAACTATGAACTCTGGTTTTAGATAATAGAATCAAGAACTCATACTCTTGAGATTTGGTGATCAACTCAAATTGGAAACTGCAGAAGTAAAGAGCACAATAAATTTTTATCAAGGCTCGGCAATAAGCCTACATCCTCATGAACTCAACCTCTGAGCTCATATACACTGTCAATGGCGTATTGTTACATATTACAAAGAAACTTTGATCAATTTTTAGTTATGAACATAGTCAATATTCATATGACTAAGTTCATGTTTGGATACCCAGAAAGAAGAAGAAAATCCTTTGGAAAGATCACTTCCAATTACAATCTCTCTTTTCTCTCAATCCTCACCTAAACCCACAACCTAATCGATCTGAAACAACCAAGAAATTCCCCTAAGAAGTGTTTGTCTAATCAATGGAATAACTGAATATAACTGTATTTATAGGCCAAGGAAGAAAGGCGCGATCCGCGCCTATTTGTTTTTAGCCATCGAAATCTCCACGCGTTGCCATCTAATGGTTAGCGCCTCATAAGTTGAATGACGTTGTTTTGATTTGACGACAGCCTTCCTCCTAGGTATTCCTTTGTCGTTTGACAATCTTCTCATATAGAGGGTGTGTGGTATTGCTAATTTCTTTTCGTACAACTCTGTAATTTGTGGAAAATTTTCATTGATCCTCTTTGACAATTATCAAAATTCAAACAAATCTCTACCTTAATTAGTTTGATTAGTGTCAAGTTTTATCATTGTTCAGTATATAGATATAATTAGATTTCTCCAATTCCAAGTAAGTTAAGACAAAACTTGAACTTGCTTAGAAGGAGAATCTTAGTACCAGCATCTATAGGGTTGTCTTCAGTAGAGATCTTCTCGACCAAGATGATTCCATCTGTAACTTTTTCTCTGATAAAATGGTACCTAACATTAACATGCTTTGTTTTCTCATGGAAAACAAGATGTTTGCAAAGATGAAAAGCACTTTTACTGTTTGAGAACACTATTGTAACATCAACTTTAATTCTTGTAGCAAATCTTGTAACCACAATGCCTCTTTAATAGCTTCAGTTGCAACTATGTATTCTGTCTCAATAGTTGATAATGCCATGATTGATTGGAGTTGTGATTTCCAGCAGATACAACATCCATTTAGACGAAACATATATGTTATGGTTAATCTTCTATTGTCTTTATTGCTTGCATAATATGCATCTACAAAGCCTTCCAATCTAAGCTTTGTTCCTTCCTTGCTCTCATATATTAAGCTCACATTAGATGTCCCTTTAATGTACATAAATAACTATTTGATAGCTTCCCAATGTTTCTTCCCAGGGTTGCTCATAAACTTGCTTAAGATACACATAAAAAAAGAGACAAATACGGCCTTGTACTCACCATTGAGTACATAAGTGATCCAACAACAGTAGAGTAAGGTATTTTATAAATAGATATCTTTTATTCTTCAATCATAGGACTTAGTTTATCATCTAGTTTAAAATGACTAGCAATAGGTAAAGTGGCTGGTTTAGAGTTATGCATAGAGAACTTAGTCAAAAGCTTTTCTAAATATAATATTTGATGAATCTTCAAATTTCCTTTGATCTTATCTCTAGCAATACTCATTCCTAGTATTTTCTTAGCTATACAAAAATCCTTCATCTTAAACTCTGAACTAAGATCTTTTTTAAGTTTCTTGATGCTATCTATGTTTTTACTTGTTAGAAGTATATCATCTACATATATCAATAGCATAGTCATATCTTATATTCTATTACCTTTAAAGTATAAACATGCATCATAATGCCTTTTATAGAAAACAATACATGTAACAAATTGAGTTGAATCTTTTGTTCCATTGCCTTGGTGTTCGTTTGAGGCCCTACAAGGAGATTTTCTCAGTTTGTAGACCAGGTTCTTTCCATCTTTTGTTGATTCAAAACGTTGTGGCTGCTTCATGTAGATATCCTCCTCCAATTCACCATGTAGAAATGTCGATGTCACATCATCTGCTCTAATTCCTATTTGAATTGAGCTACCAAAGCCAATACCAATCTGATTGTCTTATATTTTAAATAGGATTAAAAATGTCAGGAGCCCTCCGACTATAGTGTTTGTCCCAATGTCACCCCTCAGGTAATTAATTGTATCAGTCAAACACTCAATTAAATGACAGTGTTTTAAAATGACCCCTCTATCTAAAACTTTAACATTTTCTGTTAAATCTTAAATAGATGAGTTTTGTATAAGGGTATTTTAGTAAAGTACTATTTAATATTTCAATAAATCTAAATAGAATATAAAAAATAATTATAATTAATAAAATAAAATATAAAAAATAATTAAAATTAATAAATAAATAAATAAAGATCAATTCCTCTCTCTCTCTCTCACCCACTCCCTTTCTCTCCCTTAGTGGCCATGGAAGGCATGCCTGATGCTAAAATTGCAAGTGAGAAGGCCAAAGTTTTGGAGACTAAATGGTAAGATCCCATCTTGCTAGCCTTGTTAGTTAAAAGAGTTTTAATAGTTCATTGACTCCAACTTTGACTTTGAAAACTAGAAATAAAGCTGTAAGTATGAAAAATATAAAAAGCAAGATTTTATTTCCATGGCTCTTTCCGTTCGCGTTTTCTAATGGAAAACTGGGAAATGGAGGAAAATAAAGAGCCAAT
>WUAT03190167.1:0-11756 GCA_010015005.3 Ulmus americana | reverse complement strand
TTGAGGCGCTGGGATACTGGTTTGAGAAGAGCTTCTTTTCATATGGAGGACGCGGATGTAATCTTGCTGGACGTCACGCTCTTAACTCATTCGTTTAGCATTTTGATCGTAAGAGCGTTTGCAGGTTTAGGAATGTTTATTGGGTTGCAAGCTTGCAGCTAGTGAGATTATCAAGTGCGTCAAAGGCTTATCATGTTACAGTTTGGCGGATGAAGTTTTGGAAACTTGGCGAGATCAAAGCTTTTATTTGGAGATCCTTCCATGATTAGATCAAAGCTTTTATTTGGAGATCCTTCCATGATTAGATTCCAACAGCTTTGAACCTCTTCAAAACATGGTGTTTCCACGAGTCAATTATGCCCTCTTTGTAAAGAAGCTAAAGAGACCTCCTTCCATGCTGTTTAGAACTGATACTTTAAAGAGTGAGGAAAAAGAATAGTTTGCTTAGTGTTGTTTCACCACCAATTCATTGCAAAGTTCTTGTTGACTGCTTGTGAAAGGCTCATGGCGGACCGTCTAGAACTTCTATGAGTTAACGATAAAGTTTTAGAAGATACATGTCTCAACTGGGCTAAGCAATACTTGGAGGCTTACTGTCGACACCATTCAAGGTTGCTCCTGCCACTTGACCATGGCAAGCTCCCAAGGGATATTTAAAAGATCAATGCTGACATGACACTGCTTGGTGCAGTCGCTAGGGGAAATTTGGCCTTGGTTTGGTGGCTCAGAATTTTTCCAGTGAGGTTTGTGAGGTGGTTGCGATGTTGATCATGTCCTCAGATTTTGTTGAGATGGCGGAAGCATAGGCCGTTGAAAGAAGTGTGATATTTGCACTACAAATGGGTTATGAGCAAGTTTGTTTTGAATCTGATTGCTTAAGTAATTATTAAAGCTCTTCAAACTCGTGATTTTTATGTGTCGGGGTATGAAAGAAACTATGCCATAATAAACCATTACTATAATCAAAGTTAAACAATTAGATTGTCTATTCTCTTGCGAGCAAATATGGTGATATAGGGTCCGAAAAGCATTGCAACACTTTTCTTCTGAATGAGAAGTGTCCAATTCAAAACAAATAAATAAAATAAAATAAAATAAAAAAGTCTTTATCAAACTCTAGCAAACATTATTATTATCCTTAGGGAAACTTTCATTTTGGTTCCCTAAAATTTGCGTTTTCTCAAAAAAGTACCATTGTTTTTTAATAATCCCAAAAAACATCATAGAAGTTGAATTTAAATTCATTCGGTATATAGGTCAACTTAGTTTATTTTTAAAAAAAATACAAAAATTACCATCTATTAAATATATAACTAAATATTTACTAATTGTTATAAAATTAGAAGTAAAATAGCAAGTTAAAGAGAAAAAGATATTTCTAGAGAGAAGTCAGAGAGAATTCTAGAGAGATAAAGTTCTTATTGAAATTCTGAAGTACATAATATGAAATCCTTAAGGCCTATTTATAGTAAAACTTCGAGTCATTATTCACATGAATAGTATAACTATTCATGTCGGTTACTGTTCACCGACGGTTTACTATTTATGTCGATTTATTGTTCATAAGTTGACAAAGTGGTGGGAGGCTAAAATATTAGACTTTCATAACCGGCGACATCTCTGGCACCTCCCTTTCAGCGCATCTCTTTCTCATGCTCTCTTTCTTGTTAGCCATAAAAAATAAATAAATAAAAAAAAATTAAAAAAAATGCCTCAAGTGGCGGCGAGGCAATATCCCCAAGAGTAACTAGAAAAAGATACTTGGTTATAAGTATAGCATTGACATTTTTATGAACAGAGTACTCTTATGAATGTTGATGTGATACGCTCTATTATTCACTCTTATTTATTATTTTCAAAGGTTGATTGTGACAACCCACAAACTTCCATTACAACTATTATTGAAATCATATGCTTTATTTATTCCCTTTTATTTTTATCTTTGAATTACTTCAAAAATATATCAATTTTTTTTTCTTTCTAAAGTCTCACTTTGTATTTTGATATTTTAAATGTTTTAATTCGGTTAAAAGAAACAATAATTCATTTCATTTTACTATATATTATAATTTATTTGTTACTTACGTTGTCTGTTAATATAATATTTGATAATTTAACAACGAATAGATTGTCTTGAATATATGAATTTCATCGAACGACTTTATATATTGTTAGTATTATGTAAATTTTTTTTTTAAAAAATGATTGAACTATTTTTGACCGGCTCGATTTGTATATCTAAGTGACATATTTGAATATATTTTCTTTTGATATTTATTGGGATCTTTCGAATTCTCACGTGAAATAAAATAACGTAAAAAGCAAATACAATTGAGTAAAATAAAACGAATTCTTGTTAATTTAAATCTAATTAAATTGATATACACAATAAAACTTTTTTTTTTTTCAAAGGATAAGGGACATTTTCAAGACCCAATTTTAGGACAATGGTGCCAAAAAAAAAAAAAAAAACCCAACTACGTCACCTGGATAGATAGATATATTTAACACCACGACCTTGATATCGCTTGAAAAAGCAAAAGAAATAACAAAATCCAAGTAAATAAATAAATAAAAAAGAATTAAAAAAATAAAAAACAAAGTTGCACTTTATGAAAAATAAAAGATAAATGAGATTAATAACACATGAAAACAAAGGGACTCAGGAAAGCCGTCTTCTTTAACCCGTGAATCTGCAAACCCAACCCTTCGTCTTCTTCTTCTCCTTCCTTCGAACCAAAGGAAACACCACCAATACAAACAAAGATACTTTTTTTCTTCTTCCATATATATATATATATACATATATATCTGTGTGTGTGTGTGTGTCTAATCATCCTTTCTAACGGGTCTTTTTTTATCAGAGCTTCAACAATCCGATTTCATGTCTCCCACTTTGACATGTCGCCGGCGTTGATTGCTCAAATTCCGGTCAATACTCAACATTTCCGGCTTGATAACGGTCAGATTTCTTATTTTCAATCTTCGAATTTTTCTGGGTTTTCTCCGGAAAATCGATTGCAGTTGATTCAAAGTTTGTCGGAGACAATGAACCCATCAAATGTTGGAGATAGAGCTTCTGGGTTTTCGAGTTCGAATGAGAATTACTCGAATTTGGGGTTTGATTCGTCTTCGGTTTCCCGATCGGGGTCTGGGCTTCCAAGGCCGAGGATGGTGAAGTCGAGGAAAGGATCTAATTCGCAGAATTTGATGTCGAATTCGATCCCTAAAATCCACGATGATCTTCGATATAATCCCTTTCGACCCATTTCGGCCTCATCTGGGTCAGGATTGGGGACATCAGTTTCCGGGGAAATTGGATTTGGTAAGAGGGGCAATGAGGAATTTGTGTTTGGAGCAAATAGGAGTGATTTGAGCTCTAATTTGGATTCGAATAGGTGGGATTCGAGTAGAAGTTCTGCGAAACAGGTTGTTGAGGAATTGAGGAATTTGAAAATTGGAAATGCCAGTGAGTTTGTGACTGGAAAAGATGGTACCTTTGATCCGAATTCAAGTGATGGGGTGAGTTCAAATTTAGCTCGGGGTTCGGAGAGCATTGCAAAGCCCGGAAATGGCGAACAGGCTGAGAAAATCTACAGTGCAAATGACCAAGAATGCAAAAGCTTTGACATGAATGATATGTCCAAGCTTCCTGACGACATGAGGAAGTTGAACCTTGAAGGTTTTGGAAATGAGCAACACTATGAGAAAGCTAAGGATGGGCAAGATAGGAGAAGCTTCAACGTGAATGTTATGTCCAAGCTTCCGTATGATATCAGGAAGCTGAACATTGAAGACCCGGGCAATAGGAAACACGGTGAGAAAGTTGGGGATGGAAGGTTTAAAGTGAGTGAAAATGAGAATTTTGTGTTTGGATTGGGAAGCGCTGACAATGTGGGTTCTTTAGGTAAAAAGATCGAATCGGACCTCACGAGTGAGTTGAAGAAGAAACTGAATGTTAAAGAAACTGGGCAACTTGATGGCGGTAGTGTCATATATAATGCTGATGATATGAAGTTTGCATTTGGAACTGGTAGAAGGGATGATGATTCAGTTGCTGGAAGCTTTGCTGCTACACTTCCTGATGTGATGAGGAATTTGAATATAAAAGAGTTTCGAAAGACTAATGAGAAAGAAACACCTGCTACGAAAAGCAGTAGCAATTTTGATGTAAGGGATTTCAATTTTGCAAGTAGTAATCATGTTCCAGCTGCATCATCAGCTCCATTTGCATCTAGTGGCATTCCTTTTCAGACAGTTGGGAGTGCTTTTGGAGTTCATGCTATGGATAGATCAGAAAAGAGGGTTGACTTTAGTTTTACAAGCAAACAAGACTTTTCTGGGATACCCTCTGTTGAATTTAAAGCAACAAAGCCAGCAACGAACCTATTTTCTAGCGGAAACGAGAAGCTGGAATTTAATGCTAAGAGGGAATCAATTAGAGATGCTGGAAGGAAGAAAAAGAGTGGAAAATTGAAACGTCCCACGAAATTCCAGCAGTGGATTGGACAAGATTTTGTTACTAAAGATGGTAGTTCTCAAGAAAATGCCGAAGCTTCCAATTCCTGTTCGCCAATGGATGTTTCTCCTTATCAGGAGACCTTGGCTGATCACCAATGTTCTAGAGAAACCTCTGTCACATCCAGCGAGTCTTTCAATCTTGACAATTATAATTCAGTACCATCAGCTTCAAATGATTCCATTGATGAGGATCTGACTGCAGCAACTGGACGCTTGAATATAAACGAAATCAATGCAACATGTGGAGAAACAAAAGAGGAATCTTTTGGTTTCCATTCTGATAATAGTGTTGGTGCTGAAGGCCCCATGGATGAGTCAGTTTCCGGGGCTGAAACCGAAAGCTTTAAGTCTGCAACAGAGGAGGTGGACTTTATTAGTGATGCCCCTGTTCTAGAAGAGGAAGCTAGTTCAAGCTCAAACACTGAGAGACATGACAATGATGGCAAGCTGCAATTTGGTTTTGCTTCAAGTTCAGAGGGTTTAAGTGGGTCTAACTTCACCTTTTCGGCCTCTTCGGCCGCCCAAAGTCAATTATCTGCTTCAAAACGCCTCAACAAAAAGAAAAACTGGCTGAAACCGGGTCAGGATACTAATAATTCTATTCCAAATCCTAAGATGGCTTATATATCCACCTCTTCACAATTTCTTCCATACTCTGGAGCTTCATTACTTGCATCACCAAGACAGGGCCAAAAAGAAGATTTTTCTACTTTGCAACACAGAAGCAAAGGCATTTCGGAGGTGGATAAATCTCGTGCTATCAATCAACACACTGATTCTACTTCTGCTGCACTTATTGCCGCTCAAGAAGCATGTGAGAAGTGGCGACTAAGGTTAGAATTAATTTTAATTGTCTTTCTCAATAAATGTTAATACCATTATTTTCAAAAAAATTGGTGGTGGAATTAAATGATAAAGTACTGAGAGATGTTCAAGTTGATATATAGATTAAAGATATATTCTTTTTTTCCTTTCTTTAGAGGAAACCAAGCGTATTCGTCTGGGGATCTGTCTAAAGCTGAGGATTGTTACACACAAGGAGTGAATTGTATTTCTAGAAGCGAGACTTCTAGGAGCTGCCTCAGGGCTTTGATGCTTTGCTATAGCAATCGTGCAGCTACGCGTATGGCTCTCGGAAGAATGAGAGATGCAATTGAAGACTGCATTATGGCTGCTGAGATTGATTCCAGCTTTCTCAAGGTGCAAGTTAGAGCTGGCAAGTAAGTTTTTCAGTTTTCCTACTTATTATATCATGGCTGTTCTGTTCTATAGTTTTTTCCCCCTCACTTTTTTATTAGGTAGATTTCCATTTTATGTATTTGGTATCATAATTTTGGTCCATTTTCTGTAATGCTATTCATATTAAGTTAATTTGTTTTTCTAATGATTGCATGGTGATGCATTGACCTTTGGGCGGAGGCACTGGTTTTCTGAGAGTGGACTATGTTTACAAATGATACAATATGATGCTTTCTAATGGTCTGACTTTTATTTTTGAAGTTGTTATCTTGCCCTTGGGGAGGTTGAAGATGCATCGCAGTATTTTAAGAGGTGCCTGCAGGCAGGCAGTGACATCTGCGTAGATCGAAAAATTGCAGTCGAAGCTTCTGATGGCTTAGAATATGTTCAGGTATGGTAATTTATACACTTGTCAACATAATTCGAATTCACTTAGTTTTTTGGTTTTGCTTGGACGTATGTATACTCACAGTTTGATATCCCTATGTTTATATGTTTAATATCAGATCTTACGATTGGTATTTCTTCAGTTTTGCTCTGTCTCTGTTTAATTTCTGTGCTTAATTAAACTAATCATTTTTTTTTTGTGTCTAACAGAAAGTGTCTGGATGCGTGAATCGTTCCTCTGAACTTTTGCAAAGGAAAACATCTAGTGATGCCGAGAGAGCTTTGGAATCAATTGCTGAGGCCTTGAGAATAAGTCCATGCTCTGAAAAATTACTTGAAATGAAAGCAGAGGCTCTTTACTTGGTTTGTGCTTCTCTTGTAACAACCCTCTGTTGGTTTTTCAAGCCTTAACTAGACTTGGAATGGTATTTTATAACTTTTTCTTCCATTTTACAGCTGAGGAGGTATGAGAAGGTGATTGAGTTGTGTGAGCAGACCCTTGGTTCTGCTGAAAAGAACTGTCCTCCGACAGATGCTCAAGACCAGTCTTCTAATCTGGATGATTCTAAACTCTCCAAATACTTCTACTTCCGGCTCTGGCGGTGCCATGTTGCTTTGAAATCCTATTTTCATCTAGGAAGGCTAGAGGAGGGTCTCGCCTTTTTAGAGAAACAAGTGGAAAAACTGTCTGTCACGTTTAGGTAACTTATAGCCTTTGCATTTTTATACTCATAGTTTTGAGATACTTTTCATTGTTAGCAAACGTATTGCTTTTCTGGGCTTGAAGTTCCAATGCTATAATACTCCAGGACTGAGAGCAATATATTGGAATCATCAATACCCTTTGCTGCCACTCTACGGGAGCTCTTGCGCCACAAGGTATCATCTATGTTTGTCAGATGTATATATTTTACCACCAACATGTCAAAATGAGGTTTATTAGGTGTCAGATTGTAGTGGAATCTGAAGAAATAATGACGGTTTCTGATGCTAAATTAATTGAAAATTTATTTCACTTCCAATGGGAATTGGCTAGGTCAATCCAACATCTTGAGAATTTGCCTATTGGTGATTATTGGGGGCAAATTTCTTTTTTATCCACATCAACTTAACTGGTTTCCCCATTCTGCCCATAGATGTTCGGCTGAAGTCAAATTAGTGAGGGTCATCTGGTTTTTTTGTTTCCTTATCATTTGTATATTAATCTTCATCACAGTCTGCTGGGAATGAAGCATTTCAAGCCGGAAGGCATACAGAAGCTGTTGAACGGTATACTGCTGCTTTGTCATGCAACGTGGAGTCACGTAATTTTTCAGCTGTTTGTTTTTGCAATCGCGCTGCTGCTTACAAAGCATTGGGACAGATTACTGATGCTATTGCAGATTGCTGCTTAGCTATAGCTCTTGACGGAAATTACCTGAAGGTGTTTGTCTATATTGATTTATTCTCTGTGGCTCTTTAATATGACATTGCTGAAGCTCATCTGCCCTGTTTTGCTTGTATAGGCTATTTCTAGACGTGCCACTTTATATGAGATGATCAGAGATTATGGACAAGCAGCCGATGATCTTCGGAGACTTGTAACTCTTCTCAATAAACAAGTAGAGGAGAAGAGCAATCAGTTAAGAGCATCTGACAGATCACTTGGTAGCAGCACAAATGACTTGAGACAAGCCCGTCTGCGGCTCTCTGAAATAGAAGAAGAAGCCAGAAAAGATATCCCCTTGGATATGTACCTCATCTTGTAAGCGTCTCTCTCCCTGTGTTTCCAGCGCATTAATTAATAATGGGCACTATTTATCATGTGCATCTATTTGCATAATACAATAATTTTTTTTTATTATAATTTATTGTAATCTAATAATTGGTCTTCAGTGGACCAAAGGGGAGAGAGAGGGCAACTCAAATTGGTTTCTACATAAGAGAGTAACAATCATATCGTCGTTCCATCTTAATACCTTTTTTTCTTATATGGTAGGGGAGTTGAACCTTCTGTTTCAGCTTCAGAGATTAAAAAGGCCTACCGTAAAGCTGCACTTAGATATCATCCTGATAAGGTTTGTTATATTTTCTTTTTACCTCATTCATCTTCTTATTGCCATTTATTCCTTTCACTTTACTTTCTTCTAGGCTGGTCAATTCTTGGCAAAAAATGACAATGGTGACGATGGGCTTTGGAAGGAGATAGCAGCAGAAGTTCACAAGGATGCTGACAGACTATTTAAAATAATTGGGGAGGCATATGCAGTTCTTTCTGACCCGACAAAGGTCTGGATTTTGCATTTTATTTTACATTTTCTGTCGTGAAATATTTTAGCAAGTTTTTGCTCAACCACCGTCCTTATGCAGCGTGCACGGTATGATGCTGAAGAGGAGATGAGAAACGCACTAAGGAAACGTAATGGAAGCAGCACCTCTAGAGCAAACACAGATACCCAGAACTACCCATTTGAAAGAAGTGGCAGTAGGCGACAATGGAGAGAGGTTTGGAGATCATATGGTAGCTCTGGAGTGTCGGAAGCCTCTCGATCACATAGGCATACATCACAACTTTGAGCAAACTTGCTTTCAATCTCTTGAGTTTCCATATGAAGTTGGAAAGTGGAGGCAGAAAACGAATTTATCAGCGGCGCAGAGAATGTAGCTCGAGTATTAAGACCAAACAGACAGTAGAATCTTCAGCGAAAATTCCAGCCATTTGAAGTGGCTTTGGGTGTTGATATAATTGTGAAAGACTAAATGATCTCGTTTCGGGATGAAAGCTGACACGCCCTGTAAATGGTCCAGAACAAACTTGTACAGAGCGGAAATATAACACACGAAAGAGTAACAAGTAAACCACTGAAATTAACTTCGCAGAATGGCTTGAAAGAACAGCATTGAAGATTGGAGAAATAGAGATTGTGTTGTCATTTTTTGCTTGTTGATTTACTTTTTGTTTTTGGTTTTTCAATTCTTATTTGATTTTGAAAGGAATTTAGTGTTGATAGACTATACATAGGTGAGATTTTTTATTGTAAAGTTGCCGTTGTGTTTCTTTGCTAATTACAGGATTGGAAATCAAGGAAAAAAAAAAAAAAAAGTGAGGAACGTTTAAATATATATATATATTTTCTTTCAAAATTCATGTCTAAAAACGGACTTGAACAATCTAGTCTATATTGATGACCATCAATCTTTGGGTGATTTCAGGCAAAGTTGGTTGCTGTCTACTATCTATTTTTCTTTCGTTTTGATTTTTTTTCAATTTGGTAATATTTGGATATTTTTGTAATTATAAGGATTATTATTGTAATAAGATTTTAACCTATCATTAATTTTTTTTTCCTTTTTAAGAATATGAGCTCTAAATTTAACAAAAAATTAAAGCTTTAAATTACAAAATTAAAGCCTTACAAAAAGTAGGCCTTCCAAATTTCCAAAACAAGAAAAGTAGGCATTCTAATTTATTTTTTTTCTTTGTATAGAGGCAATCTTGAATCTCAAAATTCAAATTACACTATTGATACTTAATTGAACAACTTTAACAATAATTTAATCCCAAAAAGAGAGGAATTTATGTCATTTTTATATAAAACTCATAAAACTGAAAAATCAAAACTCTCAAACACTTCAAAAATCTTAATTATATAAATTTTTATAGTGTTTGTTATGTTGTTATCTTACAATACTAAAATATCTAAATATATATATATTTTTTCATTTCATCAAAATTATTAAAATAACCTTAAGTATATAACGAAAATAATCCCAACCATCAATGGAAAAAATTGAAATGGATAGAAAAGGACAAAAGTGATTATTGTAGTAACCAATTTTATTTAAAATCACATTTTGTCACGAATTTCAAGATTGATAGTCATTTTGGGATCACTTTGCCTTTCAGTGGTCATAGGGGTAATCAACCCCTAGAAATATTATAAAAACTCTCGTAATTTAATAGTTTTTAGGAAATGTATTACTAGGTACCATTAATTAATGGAGCGGTCCTAAATTAGTTATTATTATTTTTTCCAAATGCACTAAGTTGGCCATTATTGTGAATAACACTAGCGATATACCATTAATTGGTGAAATTAGTCCCAAATTAGCCGTCATTGTTCTAAATATTAAAATTAATTTTTAAGTTATTTTTAACAATATTTTGTAAGTTTTATTTTAATTTAAATGTTTAAGGTTTGGGTTTATGGTTTAGGGTCTAAGATCATTTAGGGTTTGGAGTTAGGGTTAAGGTTTAGGGTTTATGGTCATTAAAGGTTTAGAGTTTAGGGTTCATTTAGGGTCATTTAAAATTTAAAAATTAATTTTAATATTTTTCATGATAATGGCATCTAGTTAAAGTGATGGCTAATGAGATCGCCTATAACTATTAATAATACTAGTAATAATAATACTTTACTAGTATTGTTCACATAATATCTAACTTGGTACATTTGAAAAAAAGTGATGACTAATCTAGAACCGTCTATACACCAGATAATGATCATAACTATTTGAGATCTCTAATTTTTATTGTAATTAAATTTATATCATATTAGTAATATGGTGAAACTTAATTTTTTTAAAACAAATAAAAGAGAAGAATTTTAATGCATGATACTGAGAAATTAGAACCATCTTATCAATTTGTTAACAAGTAAAAAGAAGCATCTTCTCTGTAATGATTTTTAAATGTATAAAAAACATACAAAATAAACAATCTTAATACTGCAACAACAATTTGAGAGAAGTTTAATGGAAAAATATATGGTAAAGTCTTTGCTAATGAGTTAATATGGTAAAATCTTTGCTAATGAGTTATATATGGTAAAGTCTTTGCCTAATACTATTTGTTAACGTTGTGGGAATTTGATGGAATTATGAAAAAATGAATTAATTTTTTTTTTTATTTTAAATGGAAAAATTGGCCTCCACCATAACTTTTAGTCATCTCCCACCAGCCATCATCTTCGCTCGCCACCTTCGGTTATCACAAAATCAAATTCAAAAATGGTCAAAATCATCAAATCGGGGTTACAAAAATGGGTTCTTAAATTTTTTTTTTTTTTTTAAATATTGAAAATTTCATTTGTGCTCCTACTCTATCTGAATTTTTAATACAAACAAACTTCCATCCACATTTATGTTATTATTGTTGCAAATAAACACAAACAATAGGGGCATTGGCGCCAATTAATCTTAAATTTATATCAAATTAGTACCATAATGAAGCTTAAAATTAATAAGAAAAAAGAAAAAGAAAAGAGTTTTCAGTAGTACCCTTTATTGTAACTTTTTTTGTTTGTTTTGAATAGCCCTTTATTGTAACTTGTAAGCCAAGAAATAATAATATTTGTTTATAATAATAGTTCTAACCTAAGTCGCCTTTAAATTATTTTCTTTATCATCATTAAAATAGTCAAAATCTGTTTGACACTGGGTACTAAGTTGATATAAACTTTTTTAAAAAAAAAATTACAAGATTCTTCATGAAACTTTTAGTATCTTTGGGTCATTTGTGCAATCTCATAAACTACAAAGTACTAAAGTGATATTTGTTGATTTGTGATTCCTTCACCTATTTGTTTTGATAATTTCTACAATTGATTGGAAAATATTTCACATTTTTA
>WUAT03190056.1:0-11759 GCA_010015005.3 Ulmus americana | reverse complement strand
TCCCGGCCATTTGTGTCATCCTCTTGTGGGCCCACTTCTGGGGTTTTTTCCAATTTTTCGGTTTTCGTGCCACGTTAGCGATGACGTGGACGCCACGTCAGCTATGATAAAAAATCTCCATAACATAATATAAACAAAATAATGTTCGATCAATAAAATAATATTTTTTAGCAGATTTCAAATTTTCATTACAAATTTTTAAATTTTTAAGTCAACATCTATCATTTTTTTAATTTTTTTGTGATATCGATATTTTCATTGATATTTTCGTAAAATTAGATTTGCGATATTTTCGTTACTTGCGATATTTTAATCCTTGAGTTTAACACTTGAAAATTTTGCAAAATATCACAAATAATTTATAATATTGGAAAATGATGAAGTTTAACAATAGAAGTAAAAAAATTACAGGTCGTTTTTTTTTCTCAAGCAGAACACTATAGTAAAAAGACAATTGCTCATATAGTGTGTGTGTGTGACTTGTGAATAAATATTTAAAGCCTTATAAAATTAAATTCACATCTTTCTTTAAGTTTTTGAAGCAAAATTTGCAGCTTTTGGAGGAATATTTAATGTAAAATCAAAACACTAGAGCATTGTGTTTGTTCGGTTCATGAAGGACAGTCTTATAAAAGTATATTCATATCTTTCTTTTCTATCTTTGTCTATTTTTCCATTTTTTTTTCTTCTAACACAAAATCTGATGGTTCAAGACGTACTTCAAGCATAAAAGCTTTTATGGTAAGCCGACGACCGATCCAATTCAATTTAATTCAAAAGGAATTGGATATCCAATAGTTATTGGATTAGATTGAATGACAATTTCTAAAATTCAATTGAATTAGATGGGTAATCACGGATAAGAAAAACTAATTTTTAACCGGCCGATAAAAAACCTATTATATCTATATATTTTTTAAATTTTTAGACAAAAATATTTGTGCAACACTTCTCCATTTCTAATAAGAAGAAGAAGAAAAAAAGACAAAAAAAGTAATTATGTAAGGTCAAAATCAAATGGTAGGGTAGAGGTCTGAAACCCTAATTAGGCCTTGAGGATAGGGATGCCCTTTGTATCCTCTTCATGCTTATGCATTTAAATCCATCTCTATCGTGAGCGACTCTACAAGAAGAAGAAAAATGTCCTCTAAATATTATATTGCCAAAAAGAATCAAACTTATAAGCATTTAGTTTACCAAAATAACTTATAAGCATTTTCTTATATTCAAATACCCTATATATATAGCCAATGAAAATCAACTCAATGAAAAAGAAAAATAAAAAATCAAAAGCCATTTTAGCCGCGGACTAAATATGCAACAACTAACTTAAATTCATTAAAATACTAATAATTGTACTTGTATTCTAAGCAATTATAGTTGTATCTTTCCCTTCTTAAATTATTGTGGACTAATGTGGACCCTATAATACTAGTTTAGGAAGTTGGGAGCAATTCTCTTATTATTTCCAAAGAGTCCCTTAACCATTCACAAGCGTTGATCATATCTAACCAAAGAGAATTATATTATACATACATACATACATACATATATATATATATATATATCCTGTCCATTTCAACTTAAATGTTTTGTTCTAATTTTCTTAAACTCCCAACTTTTTTTTGGTTTATTATATACTTCATAGAATTTTCTTCTGAAGAAAACGAGTTGCTCTATATGTCCTCTATATTATTTGTTTATATTTGATGAGCTTTTCGGATTAAACTTTATTTCTAGATTCTTCTTTAGCCCTAGTTTACTTGGCAAACCACACTCCACACACGCACAACAAACAAAAACACAAAAAGAGAAAACATTAATTAAGGGCTATATATAATGCTTGTTTTTCACAAAAAAAACTAAAGGGCTCGGGCTAGCTTTTATAAAAAGCTCACGAGCATTTATTGAAATTTTAAAATTCTATACTAAGAAGTTTTTCTACATAAATGGGAGGCTCAAATTCATGTTCCAACTCATGAACCGGTGATGATGTAAAAGATGTGACGTTATGTTCATCAAATTGGGGTAGATGGAAGAAAAAAATTCCAGAAAAAAAGAGTAACAAAAACAGTTTAAGACCGAAAATATTTCCACAAAAAACAATTTCTTGAGTGCGAATCCACCAAGATGAATAAAGGGTTATGATGAATTTTAATTACTTTTTATATTTTTACTTTAAAGAGAATATATGTCTAATCGATCGAAGACTGGGGTTACCATTAATTGCTGCTTAAAACTTTCTTGTTCTTTTGACTGAGATATACTTAAATGTTTTAACTTGAGCGGATGAGATTTGAAGTGCTTATTTGATAAGAAATAAATTACCAGTACTTTTTCTACAGCTGGACATAGTTAATTTTTTCATATGGGGTAGTTCATATGTCTCCAGATGGCAAGCAGAAACGATTAAAAGCTGGCCATGGAAATAAATAAAATCCTGCCATGGATGTCAGTCCTTTATTATAAAATTCTACAGAACATATATATTTGTTTTTCTCTTCATCACTTCGGTCTTTACTTAAAAAATAAATAATTAAAGAAAAGATCAACTTTTTGATTCTGTGTTTTCTGCATTTGACCTCAATATATAGTGATGAGCAATAATTTTTGTTAGCTTTCTATCTCTTTTGTGACGTTGTTGTTGGCTATTGTTACTGGCTTGCTGTTATAAAAGGCTGTAAAGTAGGGCAATGTTGGAATTATTAGAAGTTGAATTGTTGTTTCTAAGTAATCAAATTATTTATGTAAAACTAAATATTTTAGGGTTTTTGATTCACTCCAATTATAGGGTAGATGTTGCCTCAAGAATAAATTAAGATAAACCCTTTCTGATTTTTATAAAAAAGAAAAAAAATGATCATTTTCCGATAGAAATAATTAATCTTTTTCTCAAATACTTTCTTTTGCAGTGAAATATATACATAAAATCTTAAAATTTTACTAAAGACTTTTTATGCCTTGAGACGGATAATTTTAAAAAATGACAATATTTAATTCTTTTTACTGTTATCATATTTTAATACACTATAATTTTGTAAAAAAGATAAGAGAATATACATTTTAGAGGAAAAAAAAAAACTTGTAGCCACACGAGCTAATAGAAATTTTCGAAGCGTGATTTTACTATCCCAACTTATAGTGGTGCATGTGGTTACTGCAAATATTTTTTTGGATTGATTTTGGTAGTTTTAGAAAGTAAGTTCTTTTATCTTTCGAACAAATTATCTGTAACAATAAAAGTATCAAATATTATCATTTTTAAAAATTCTTCATCTTCGTCTTCAAGACCACATACCAGCATATATATATATATATATAGTGCATGAATCTCTGTCATGATCTTTTGTGACAAGGCTGTAAGAATTATATGAACAGGAGAAGATCGTTAATTATAATATATATTTGTATATATATACACACACAAAAACATTTATACCATTTGCAACTAGCTAAGAGACATGCATATATATACCTGACAACGCATGTTCAAGAATGATGAGGGTCCAACCCCAAAACCCATATCAGTGATTAATTTAAAGAGTGACAGCTACTATTCTTTCGTTTGATCATTCTTATGTTTCAACCTTTTTAATACACGTACCATCTTAATTTTGCTTAATTTGCTATGTTTTGGACAGAGATTTTGACACAAGCCTGGGTTTTGATTTGCTTATCGTGTCTATTCACATTAATATGTATATATTATGATAAAAATGATATATATTAATTTATTTCCTTTCATGATACTAGTCGTTTTTTAGTAACCCAAATTGGATTTTCATTCTAATATAAATTATCCAAAAATAACAACTCTGATTTATATAAATCTCATCCTATGTACTACAGCAGCTACATATAAGTATAAATGTATGTACGCGCTGATTAAACTGTTTGAAAATAACTAATTTGTATTGGCATTCTGTAATTCTCATTCTTTTTCTTTCTTTTTTCACACTTTAAGTAGGTGAAAGTGGGGTTTAAATAATTATTTCTCATAATTTAGTTACCTTTTATATGAGAACAAGAAATGGAGTTGGACAAAAAGTGGCTAAATATTTTGGGAAGAAGATAAACAGTTGAATCTACTTCTAGTCCTTTAGTAACCCTTTTAAGTAAAACGACATAATAACTCTCAGTTACCTTCCAAGAAAGTGAAATAATTGTGAAACTTGGCTAGTTCCTGTTCTGGTTACACTATATTATAAGAAAATTTTAGTGTTGCATTATTAGGGTACCTCAGAGCCATGGTCAAGCTATATAGGGTTGGAGAGTGCGCTGTCTTTATACTAAAAAGAATGGACTAGATCAGATCACCGAGTGAGTTAATCCAATGGTCACAAATTCAAAACTCCAACCGTGGCATTCATTTCGCCATTAAATGACTTTTCCAATTGTGGTTCCAGTGGAGTTGGATACAGTTGAGAGAAAGAGAGAGAGAGAGAGTATTGTTTTTGTTTCTTTTTCTATTATTTTTAATAGGATCTTGGTAAAAAATTCTATTATTGTTTTCTGGGAAGCAATTATATGTGTAAATTTTTAAGTATATATAAGTGCTTACACACACAAAACAAGACCAACCAGTGGTAGCCACATAGAGGTTGGAGACAGAAGCAGCTTCTTCTGGGAAGTGCTTTTCTGAGGACTTTATCTGCCTTTGATCAATGGCTTTTGTTGGATCACTCAAACTCTTTGGATTTTTGGCTCTTTGGCTCTTCAACCTAGCCTCCTTCTCTCAAGGTTCCTTACCTTCTTCACCTCTCTATCTCTTGTTACTCACTGCTAAAGTGTTAAATTTCCTTTCTTTCTCTCCATGTTCTTGTATTTTGGTTTTACTCGTTTAGGACTTTGCAATTTGGAAATAAAAGAATGAAGAATGAAATCTGAATTTTTTTCTTTTTTGTTTATTTGTTGGGCAAAAGTGGTCTGAAATTCTGTGATTTAGAATACTTTTTATATAGTTAGGTTTGGCATTAACCAAGCTTCCACATACTATATAAGAAGAATTAGACAATTAGTTTGGTTTTGCTATTTTATCTCCTTAATGGGTTCTTAGAACAATTTCTTTTATTTCCCTTTTTCTTCCCTTTTCACAACTACCCTTTGAAGAATTATCAAAGTACTAGAAAAAAACCCATGAAAAAAGGTGAAATTTTGATGTGGGAAAAGCTTCAAATTTTGTGCAGGAAAACAAGGGTATTATGAATTCAAATACCCATTTATCAAAAGGGCAAGCTCATTCTCAACACCATCATCATCATTTTCTTCAAAAGGAAGCAACAATGTGTATGACTATATAATAGTTGGAGGTGGCACAGCTGGGTGTCCCTTGGCAGCCACGCTTTCTCAGAAGTTTAGAGTTCTTGTGCTTGAAAGAGGAGGTGTTCCTTTTAGCAATGCAAATGTGTCCTTCTTGCATAACTTCCACATCGCTTTGGCCGACACCTCACCGACTTCGGCTTCTCAACCATTCGTTTCAACAGATGGAGTTATTAATGCAAGGGCAAGGGTTTTGGGAGGTGGAACTTGTATCAATGCTGGTTTCTACACTAGAGCTAGCCCAAGGTATGTATAAATATGTGTATCTAAGTTTTATAATTTGGTCAAATTTCTTGTTTGATGAAGAAAACTTGTTAATATATCTAGGGTAAGTGATTAATTAGGAGAAGAAGAGTGGAAAGAAATTGGAAATGTGGGTTAAGTTTCTTTTCTTGTTAAAATTTAACTAACAAAATGGTAGTTCAATGTTTAATTTAATTAACATTCTTTATATGAGCTTTCTTAGCTAAAACCATTTGGCTAAAGTAGAAGATTGGCACAACTTAATTCAGGAAAGGCATAGTGAAAAGAAAATGGAAATGTGGGTTATTGGTTTCTTACCATGTAAAGCTTTGTGTGTGTAGTGGTTTTTCAATTCTAAACTTGATCAAGAGTCTTTACATGCTTGAACTTGCACGCTAAAACCCCATTTGGCAAAAGTGCTTGTTCTAGTACCTTTATATCCATCTTTTAAATGAACAGTCCCTTTTAGTCGTGTCATTTATTAAGGATATCTGTTTTTAGCTTGTTTCTTATTCAATTTTCACATTAAAAGCTCTACCATCGTCTCAAGACAAGCCAAGTATGGCAATCCCATCACATCTCAATTTTCCTTTTAGTTGTGGTTGGTGAAAATGTGTTTCAAAAGTCTTGACTATAAATGGCCCAATGACATTGCATAATAATCCAAATGCTTTTGCCACTTACTTAGTTGGAGATTGACAATTAACACTCAGAATTATTGAAAGATTATTGATTTATTCTTTAAATCTTGTACTTTCTAGAAATTATGAAAAATTATTGAATTAAAGGTCTTAAATGTCCATTAGTTTACTTGTCTCTTTTTTTAATCAAAGCCACTCTTATTGTTAAAACTTTAAAAACCCAAAAAAGAAATTAAGTAATAATTATGGCCCTATAAGGACTTGGAGATCCTCTCAAATGGCTAGGACTTGGTTGTATGGAAACCCTATGAAACAAATGGATCGGTTGGAACAATTATTAAGGTTGTTTTACATATGTAATCACCACATGCTATGCATGTAAATGCAGTTGTAATATCTTTTTTTTTTTTTTAAACAAATTTTATTAAAAGCCTCTAGTTGTGGTCCCTCTTAGGTTTTAGGTTAAAATAATTTATAAGAGTGAAGAAAAAATTGGAAAATTTATGTTTGCTATACCTTTTTTGTCTTCACAAGACAAGTGTGGTCCATGACATTACAATTTACAAGGACAACACAATCTCATTCATGTGACAATATTTAACTCACCTTTTCCTCCAACGGTGAAATTTAATAATAAATAAAAAAACATAAAATCGAAAGCTCATGCATGTAAAGAAATACCAAATTCCAAAAATAATTCTGATATTTTGAAGAACAAAATAAAATAAATTTCAGTTAAATTCTAAGGCTAGCTACTCTGGTTGCAGGTTCATAAAGACAATGGGTTGGGATGAGAGGATAGTAAACGAATCCTTCCCTTGGGTTGAAAAGCAGATAGTTCACAAGCCTATGCTTGCACCATGGCAAAGAGCTTTTAGGGACAGTCTTTTGGATGTTGGGGTGTCACCTTTCAATGGATTTACCTATGATCATATCTCTGGAACCAAGGTTGGAGGAACCATTTTCGACAGGTTTGGTCGCCGCCACACTGCTGCTGAGCTTCTTGCTTCCGGGGACCCTCAGAAACTCTCTGTGTTGGTCTATGCCACTGTCCAAAAAGTGGCCTTTGACACCTCAGGTAATGCTGCTAATTTGCTAACCAAACATTTGTGTCATATACATATCTTGGTCCTTTAATCTAATATTAGCTAATGTGTGAGACTTTTATAGGGAGAAGACCAAAGACTATGGGAGTGATCTTCAAGGATGAGAAGGGAAATCTTCATCAAGCACTTCTAGCAGATAAGCCTGGAAGTGAAGTGATATTGTCTACTGGAGCAATTGGGACTCCTCAAATGCTATTGTTAAGTGGAATTGGACCAAGAGCTGACCTCAACAAGATGAACATTCCTGTGGTGCTTGATAATAGATTTGTAGGGAAAGGCATGGCTGATAATCCCATGAACTCGATCTTTGTTCCTACCAACAGACCGGAACAACAGTCATTGATTCAAGCTGTAGGGATAACCAAGTTGGGAGTCTATATTGAAGCCAGCAGTGGATTTGGTCAGTCACAAGATAGTATCCAATGCCACCATGGAATTATGTCAGCTGAGGTAAGAAGAGTATCTATGTTCTTTTAACCCGAAAAAAACTAATCTACCATGGAAAGCTTGATGAACTTAACTTCTGTGATGATTAACAGATTGGGCAGCTATCTACCATTCCCCCAAAGCAAAGGACACCAGAAGCTATTCAAGCTTACATCAAAAACAAGAAAGACTTACCCCATGAGGCATTTAAAGGAGGCTTCATTTTGGAAAAAATTGCCAACCCCCTTTCTACAGGGCACATCAGCCTGTTAAACACCAATGTTGATGAGAACCCTTCTATCACCTTCAACTACTTCAGCCACCCGCGCGATGTTCAGCGCTGTGTTGATGGGATACGAATGGCTGCAAAGGTTGCAATGTCAAAACACTTCACGAACTACACACAAATTGCCGGGCAGACAATGGAGAAGCTGCTGAACATAAGCGTGAAGGCTAATGTCAACTTTGTGCCTAAGCACACCAATAACACAAAATCCTTGGAGCAGTTTTGCAAAGACACTGTGATCACTATCTGGCACTACCATGGTGGTTGTCATGTGGGAAAGGTTGTTGATGCAAAGTACAAGGTTCTTGGAGTTGACAGGCTTCGCGTTGTTGATGGCTCGATCTATACTGAATCCCCAGGGACTAATCCTCAAGGCACTGTCTTGATGATGGGCAGGTATGAGTATGATCCATATATTACTTCTGTGGTATATATATCTATGTGATGTTTATGTTAATTTGGCTTTTTATGCAGGTACATGGGAGTGAAGATCTTGAGAGACAGATTGGGAACAGCAGCTGGTGTATAAGAAATATGTGGTAGTCTGGATATATAAGAAGATGAGTGTTTAATTAGTTGATTTTGTGGAAATTAATATGTAATTTTGGTATTTGTGTTTCTTAGCAAGCAAGTAATGTGTAGAAATTGGCTTGAAGCTTGCTCATGTTGTTTGTCAAGCCTATAGGCTATGGCTACTAGCTTGTGTGTGAGTAGATTGAAATCTGATTTTTTTTTTTTTTCCTTGTTTATCCAAATTTACCAAGCTATAAAGTTCTGGAGTGCCATGGCAGTCTTATGTTTCTCCACCTTGTTTATATTTTTTAATGTCTTATTCTTAACTCTTCTGTTTGGTTGTCAAGAAAATGTTGGAAAGTGGAAATAAGATTTTTTTTAAGGTATTTTTGCACTATTGGAACACTCAACAAATGTAATTCACTTTGTGGCCCTGTAATTGTTTATTTATTTATTTCTTTTTTCAAAACTTAAATTAAAAGAATTAAAACAATAAAAACAAAAGGAAAAAAGAAAATCAAAAACTCATAGGAAAAAAGAAAGCCAAAAACTCATATTTTCAAAAAAAAACCCCTACTCTCCCCCTTTTCTTCTTTCTTCTTTCTCTCTTCTTCCCCGTTGCCATTCACCTCTTCCATTTCATTTCTGTATTTTCTGGCGACCACCATGGAAATTGACCAACAACCACTCGCCAACCCCATCACCACCACCTCCAATTGAGGCAAAACCCAACCAAAAAGCCCACCACAAACCCATGGCCCCCAAACGGAATCCCAACTCACACCCACCTCCGCTGAAGCTTCGGCCATCCAAACCTCCATCAATACGGAGGACATTGTTGCTCAGGTGGTTGCTGACATCAATGTGGCAACCAAGGAAAAGATCGCCAGTGGAGAAAGCAAAGGTAATCTCGTCCCAAACCCACTTTTTTTCTTCAAATTTACGAGATTTTGTGTGGATAAAAATTGGAAATTAGGCTTTAGGAATGTAAATCTGGTCTGTATTAGCTGAGAAATGGTAAATTCCGGCCAAAATTAAATAGATGGGGGAATGGGTTTGTCGGGGAAAACAAGTTTCGCGTTCTGCAATTTTGGCGCGACTAAATTAGTCACGCTTTAAAAAAATTTAGTCGCTCCTTAAACTTGTATAGTCGAGGACGGCTAAGATTCATTCGCGGTTAAAAATAAAGAGAGCTACTATATAGTCGCATCACGATTGACTCACCAGTCAATGCTGCAAGTAGGTCCTCCAAAGGTTTCTGTAGGTAACCTCGACTAATTTAGTCGCTCTACGATTATATAGTCGCTCTGTTTATTTTAATCGCGATTGGGTCCTAGTCGCTGGAATTGTGTGTTTTTAACATGGAGCGACTATTTAGTCGTTCTTCTAGACTATATAGTCGCTCATAACAAAATTTACTATTGTAAATTTTTGTTTTGTTTGTGTTGCATTTAAATGCTTAATCTCATTTATTTTGCGTATTGTTTTCAAGTATATTTAAGGAATGAGTTGCCTCAGCTCGGGGCACTCAGAACGTACCTGGATCCTTCAATCTTCGATGACACCAACAAGTTTCTGGCCAAAATTACCATCAAGCATCAGTTGGGGGTTCTGAGGGAGATCAAGGATTTGCTAGAGGAGTGGGAGCTTGAAAATTTTCGGGAAACCTGTTTCGGTCACTTTATCAACATGGACATGCATTGGATGGAAGGTGGGCAAAAAAATGCCAAACAAAACACATTTGTCGGCTAATACGTCTACTTCCTCATGATTAGACGCATGAGGTGCTCGAAACGAAATGAGTTGTGGTTCTTGGTGGAGGGAAAATCAGTCTGGTTTTCGTTAAGGGAGTTCGCTATTGTTACCAGATTTCGTTGCTCAGATAAGGTTGACATAACCGACGAGCAAGTCGCAAAGTGGGGCAATTGGTTACATGACCTTTACTTCGATGGTAACATGACCATCAAGTTCAATGACCTTGCCTGGGGTTTTTGAAAAATGTTCGAGACAGCGGACAATGTGGCGAAGAAGAAAGCCGATAAGGGTAAGAAGAAAAAAGATGAGCTGAAGACAAGGTATCGTCGGGAGAGAGGGGACCGAGTAAAGGTCGCCCTGATATATTTTATGGAGGGTGTGTTATTCAGCTTGGATGCTAAGCAAAACGTCTCCTCGGTGTACATGAGTATGGTGGATGACTTGGATACGTTCAATGCATATCCTTGGGGGCTAGAGGTCTTCGAGACCACCATTCATAGTTTGTGGTCGAAGAATCTACTAGCCAAATACAAGGAGCGATTGCAAAAGCCGCTAGAAAGATAGGACCATTGCGTTAAGGAGACGTACATGCTGTATGGTTTTCCTTTCGCCTTCCAGGTTAGTGTTTAATGCTTTATCAATGTTTTAATTTTAACTGGATATTATGTACAACAGTTGTTCTGATATGATATGTTTATCAATGCAGATGTGGGCGTTTAAAGCGATCCCGTTCTTAGGATCCGTTAGTGCGAGGAGATTGGAGGGAACGTGATTCTCCCGTCTTCTTAACTAGGGCTGTAAGGAGGGAATTCCATTACTTGAGAAGATTATGGCCGCCTTGAATGATGAAAAGGTACGTACTTACCTATCAAACAAAAAAACTTCACAAATTTTTATTTTAAATTTTGAGATAGCGATTACATAGTCATAGGGTCGACTATATAGTCGTTTTATATTAAAAGAAAATGACTAAAATAGTTAGGGCAACGGCTATCAAGAAATACAAAGAGTGACTATATAGTTGCTACCTTGACTGTTGTAGTTGCGTAGAATTTCAAAAAACTCAAGAAAACTGAGATATCATGCGACTACGTAGTCGATGCCCCGACTATGTAGTTGATCTTCCTTTATTTGCGATTGACTACACTAGTTGCCTACGAAGTGGGGAGTGACTATATTAGTCTTGGCTCGACTATATAGTCGCTCTTACAGTTTCTTTTAATTTTTAATTTTTATGTTTTCATATTAAATTAGTTTCAATTGTTCTAATCACCATAGTTTTTGCTTGCATGTTTCAGGTTGTTGTTCATCCCATATTGCAACCAACCGGGGAGGAGATTCGCATGCCATATTTGAGATCGATTTCCTGGATTCGTGATGTCAGTGATGGCGTAATTGAAGATTTAACTAAAGTACTTCAAAACATTATTGGACTGAAGAATGAGGCCGTTGAGTCGACACCTTCACCTC
>WUAT03189946.1:0-11763 GCA_010015005.3 Ulmus americana | reverse complement strand
AAATCCGCATTGACTTTTTTATCTGGTAAAAGGTCAACTGGCTCAATGCAACGTCATACTACGGTTGAGTTCTATGTTACGGCCCACCCACGTAGGTTCAATGTCACAACCCATTTTCATTGACTCCGCGTCATAGCCCATTTCAGGTCCTACACCTAAGCCCATTGGTTCCATCACATGGCTCAGTCACAGTTGACTTTACACTAAAGCCCATCTAATGGAAAACCCATCTTTCAAGATGACCTATTCTACAAACTATCCACTCTATGGGCAAACCTAGTCTACGGGTCGACCAACTCTACGATATACCTTGTTCCATAGGGCGGGTCATTCTACGAGTCGAGTCAGGTCAACCCATGAACTGGGTCATCCTACCAAGCGGGTCACTCCATGGGGCGGGTTACCCTCCAAAGGGCGCACCATGACCTTTCAAGCCATTCCATTAACTCCTTATTAATTGGGAGTTATATGACATTGAATGCTCACTTGATGGCTAATCAATGCTTTATCATGGGTATTATTATGACTCCTTATTCTTTCAGGTGTAGAGCTAACAGCTAGTCTTCATTAATGAGTGTAACTGCTGATTATTCACTTTGCCTCATTAAGAGCTCTCATTAACTCTTCATTTCCTATAAATATCCAAGGCCACTCCTCCTTGAGGGGACCTTTGTATAATCTTTTCCATATTCAGATCCTTGATACTTTTCTAGAGCATTTCCCCGCCAGAAATCTCCATTTCTCGGTATCGTTGTCGCCAGGCCCAGTTCCGATTGCCTTGCAACACCGTCGTAGTGCCAAGTTTTGGCTTGCCTACCGCTTCCACCACGCCCAAATCTCCCGATAACGGTAATTTTATTATGTCTTTTCATACATCTTGGATCCCATCCTCTTTTTCGTTATCTAACTTGATCGTTGAAGTTCCTTTGGCCGGCACCCCCCAGTATTAAGGACTTCACAATCATATATAATTTCTCTGTCTCACAGGTCAAACAGGTTGCCGGTGGCCTCATTCCCACAAAAAATTCAATTGTAGAATTTGATCATCTATATCCTTAAAGTTTTATTTGTTTAGACTCACTCTAAGTTTGCTAAAACATTCAAAATGACAAATTACCCTCAACATATAACAAATTAATCCAAAAACTCTACAAAGTAGCAAACTCACATAATTCACAGAACACTCAAAACTATTTATCGAATTAGATAAGTATGATATCTGTTTATAAATTCTAATAGATATATCTTTTCACATATTCATCAAAAGACATCTATTTCAATAGGTATCTTTTCATCAAAAAGAACTAATTCTCAATAGGTATCTGGATGGCAGAAATCCTGGACAAACAACATAAATTCTTTATTGATAATCTTTCTTCTATCAAATGACAAGTATCCTATCTAATATCTCTCATCTCTTAATTAAACTTAGAGAATTATGAATAATTCCTAGAATGATCTAAGAAAAACAATAGAAGAGATAATAAAGGAAAGAGAAGGTTCCTTAATTCTTTGAAGTTCTCCCTTTGCGTTCTCTAGAAAAATCATAATAATGATCTAACTCTAGTGGTTTCAGGTATTTATTATAGATGCCTTTTATGTCAAAACATGACGTCATCATCTTATCCATCCCCTCAGATCCTTTGACGTGTCATCCTCTAGAGCAATCCCTTAAGTAACTATCCTTTGGAGGGATCCTTTGGCAAGCAATCCTCTGGAGGGGACCTTTAGCAAGCTATCCTCCGGAGCTATCTTTCAGTGAGCTACCTTTCGGAGTGTCCTTCGTAACCTGTTGCTTCCCGTAACTTTATGTGCTCTCCAAATTACCCTTCTTTTCCTTCGTATCTTTCTTGTAAACTTCCAAATCTCTTCTTGAGTTTGAACCTTAATTTCTCAATCATCCCACGTGGTTAGGTTCAATTTTACCTAACCAATTCCCCTTTCTAATTAGTTTCAAATTTCATGATGATTATTTGAACTCAAACGATGGTTACCTCCTCGTTAACCACGCATTCTGGCACACCTTTTCCCCTTTTCTACATGAATCCTGAGGGGATTTATAACTTTGCCAAATTGACTTTTTATTTTCCATTTTGCATCTGATTTTTCTCCTTTGATACAAAAATCCCCGAAAACTCTCAAGCCCTAAACTCGTCCTTTCAAAAATTCCCACCCTATCTTCTTCAATCACCTTGCACAGTGGTTTCATCTAGCAAACTCACTGCTACGGCCACAACATTTCTCTTAGCGATGTCAAAATTAATCCTAAAATTGCCAAAAATAGATGGGAGAACAAAATACATTTCAATTGTATTTTGAAATTTCTTTTTGAAATATACTTGGGTTGGGAAGAAAATCCTGAAATTATTCCCACAAACTCTTTTATCATCTCTGAATTCTACCTCAAAACATCAGACTTCCACACCATCCACTCTACCATTATCTATTTTCCATTTACGACATTCACATTATGCAAGTTTCTCTTAATGGCCTCCAATTTGTCACTGGCTACTTGCTATTAAGCCTAATATGAAACCTTCGTCTCACGCTTGCAGACTTCATGTATTGCTTTCACATATGAAAATCTGGGAAGGATAAAAGATTCAAGAGGTATTTATTTTCTTCCAGGAGAGGATGGTTTTGGTTCAATGGCTTGGCGTCCAAGGATCCAAAACTGAAGCAACTTTTCCTCCTCACCAAAAATTGAAAATCTCCTGTTGTCAATCGCGATGTCTTTTCAGTCTGTCACATTTTTAGCATTGGTAATTTCCCCAATCCCCACTCAAGTAAATTCGTTAAATCACCTTTCCTTTTTCTTTTCTCTCTACAAAACTCTTGGTACAAGTCAATGCAAATAAAAAGGGGTAATGATTGGGGAAAATATTTACAAAGCTCCACGTGGCGGTTAACCTTAGAAAAGTCAAAGCGCAAACAATCAAGACATAATCCTGAGCATCAACAAGGCATTTACTCGAAGTATTAGCAGAAGAATTGGCCAATGTTAACAAATGACAAAGAAATTTTGAAGAGAGTCGAAATATTATCCTTCGAGTCTACCAACATACTTCGTGAGTTTGAAAATATCTTGAGCTGTAAATATTGAATTGAGTTGCTTCTTCTTGCATTGGAAAGCTAACTTCCAAGGCACAATTCTTAAGAAAACACTTCTTCAAATTAGATGTGTATCTCAAAAGAGAAGGATCAGAAAGTTTAGAGTTTGAAGCTAGAATAAAGTTTAACTAAGTTTAATCCACTATTTGTATGTAATACTTTATTTTGTATTCATTTGGAAAAACTAAGTTCGAAGGAAGACTTTGTGGGAGTAAACACTTATATAAAGGACATGTGGCCTCATTTGGAAGGGATCTTGGCCATATGGCTAGCTTTTTAGAGAGAGAAACACTTTCTGGAGAAATGCTCTCAATCTTTGTAAATACAATACTTCCATATTTGTAAAGATAAATCCAATAATGCAGTGAGTCGATGAACTAGACGTGAATGTAGATTACTTATATTGAACCACGGGAAATCCCTTATGTTCTTCCTCTTATCCTCTCTTTCTTTCTTGACTATTTTTGGATTGAACTGGTGATATGATCAAAGATCTCAAAAATTATTGTAAAAAATATTATTTGTAGAGATTGAGAAAAAATCAGCATAGACTGTATCTTTTCATCAAAAGATATCATAGATGTATCTTTTAAAATGAATAAATGTGTCAATTGAGATTTTGACACATGCTAATACATATTTAAATAATCTTTCATAGAAATAATTTAGATATATTATAATCTCACATATATTTACCCCATACAATGATCTTTTTATTTTCATAACTTGCTTTTTCGGCTTTTTTATTGTTATTTTTTTTGGAACCTCTCTTTTGTACTTGATAGAGAACGATGTGAAGAAGTTACAAAGACTGGACAGTTCTATCATAAAAGCCGTGCTAAGAGTTAATTTCATCATCTGTTTGCAACAGGTTTATAAATACAGCATTTATAAATTTGAAAAAATGGTCATGAGATCACGTTCAATTGTCTCTGTCTCGTTCCTCTTTCGCGTCGCAAACTCTTTCCATTAACACTCCTAATAACTATATATCCCATTAAACATATCCATATAATTTTGATCCAACATATAATAAATATAAGCACCGAATAAAAATACACGAATATGATTTGTATGAATATTAGTTCTTTTTTAAGTCATCAAGGAGTTTTAACAAGAAATTAACATGACCTTTTTTTTTTTTTTTGAGGGAATGAAATTACCTTGTTAATTTGGCTTAAAATTGAAAATGACAGATAACTAAGCTAATCTGAAAAAGGGATTTCTATACAATATATAGAATGGAATTTGATTGTTATGGAAAATGTCGTTATTATTCTACAATATAATATAGCTTTTGTCTTCTTGTATAGCATATAGCACTTGAATATATGCTCTTTTCTTCTTTCTTTCATCAACCAACCGAAGTGGTTTCTAGCAAGGAGGGGAGAGGGAATGGTGCCAGCTGCCTTTTGATGGGGGAGCCGGATGCCAAAAGTTCACTTTTTTTTTGAGTTAGGGCACAAAATAGTGTAGGCCATTTTTAATTATATAGCGAAAATATAGTCCAAAAATTACCTATATCATTGCATTTTAATCCTTTATTTTTAAAATTAGCATAAATCATTCCTAAACTCACCACTTTGTGGTTTCTTTAGCTCTTACGTGTAAAAAAATTAATCCCTAAACTATTCTAATTTTAGCTTTTTTGTTATTACCTCTTTTTTGGGTAGCTATGGGTGAATAGGTTTTATATAAAAAAAAAGGAGCTATGTGGGTGAATAGAGTGAGGAGTGAGTGATATAACAGAGGCATGATTGCTAATGAGCAAAGGCTTACTATTAACTGGCATGGGCCACCATGAATGATGCATAAAAGAAGCTCTCTGAGTGTCACCGCTAATAAGACACAACCCCTCCATTTCAAAAGCCCTCATCATCAAACTCTTAAATCTTCCCACAATCCCAACCCATCATTCTTCGCATTTTTTAAAAATTTACTGTTCTTATAGAGATTTGATTTGATTTACTTTTTTGAAAGAAAAGAGGAAGCTCTTTTTTAAAAAGTACTTTCTTATGGTTCCAAAATCCTATGTATATATCTCTATTTCTTCATCAACAAAAAGATCCAAAAACAATTTTGAAAGGTGTGTATGTCTCTTGTGCTATAATAATATCTCCCTCCTCATCATTTCCAAATTTTAAAAAATAAAGGTGAGAAAAGATGTATAATAAAAAAGAGATCATGATCTATCAATCAATGAAATGTAAAAAGATTACTAACTTTTTAGAGACATATCACCTATTCATGAAAGGGTTTACCCAACTTTTACAAAGATACAAGTTTTAGAGGAGGGTGCTATATCTTGGAATATTTGTGTTCAACTTTTCTTCACCCATTTCATAGTTTTGAAAATTGAAACACATTTATGGGTAGTGGTTGTCATGTGTGTGAGAAAAAAATTAGTACCCTTTTGGCGGGAAAAGGGAAATCTTTTGTCAGATTAGATGTTTGACAAAAAGCTAGTGTTTTGTATTATTATCTAGGTTTTTTTTTTTTTTTTTCATCATTATTTTCTAGTTTGTCTATCTTATTATATGCTTTTAATGAAGACGGTCCAACTATGCTAAAGGGAAAATATATATAAATATATTGGACAAGGGGTAATGATATTTTTTAATGTGTCTTGCACAAAAGAGAACACAAACAATGTTATGGTTTGGTTAGCATAATTGAGTTACTCATCACTTACTTTGTTTGTGATTGATTTTTAAACCATGGCCTACCTATCATACTAGCTAGGAATAATTATGGCAATTTGTTAGCAAATTTCACGCCATTCAAAATAAGTGGTTTTCTTCAAAATTATTTCATAATAAAAAAGAAGTTAAAAGAGTAATAAGCATATTATAATCAATCTTTTGAGGAAAAAGGAAAACAAGAGAGCTCTTATAACTTTTTTTTTTTATTGCATGGAAAAAAAGATGAAACAAAGGGCTACTTTAATCTACATGCTTTGGCTTGTAAAGCTTTAGCTACAGTGAGCCGAACACAGTACTAGCTAGAAGAAAGTACAAGGCGCACTGGAATTAATAAGCTATTCAATTATTTAACTATCCAAAGCTTAGCTGTTGGTCATTTGTTCAAATGTCAATCTCCAATTCGATATAATAACGTAATTATAGGCGAAGTTAGTAGAGTCAAGTCCTTAGATACGTTTGGTACGTGAATATATATATATCTGTAAAAATATATGTGTGTATCTATATAGAGAGAGAAATTTGTTTATATCGTGAATGAATATATATGTGCATGAATGGATACAAACAAAATAGCAGCATGAAAAAATGTAAAAATGTTACGTGCATACCTCTTTTGTCTTAGTTGTGAATGTTTTTCTCTTTAAATCTTAATATAATGTGCATGTATATATATGTCTATATATATTCAAATTCACCTTAGGATTTATAAAGCTTCTAGGGATCAAGCAAAATACTAAAGAGCAATATAATGTACCAAAATACATGACGAATGTACATTATATATGTACTTCATAGAGTTAACAACTTTCTATAAATGATGTCACCATACACCATGTACGAAAATTGATTTATTGAAAGTCATAAGACAGATTTACCAAATTAACTCAGTCGAAATGTTCTATCTTTAAAAGGAAGACCCAAAAATAAAAAAGTTTGAAAAACTGAAAAGAAAAGCACTTCTTTGAAGATAAATAACAAGAACTTATGAGTGTTCATCTGCTTCAATATCTTCTCTCTAAAACAAGAAAAAAAAAGTCTGTGATGTTAAATAAATACTGCAGTTTAAAATGTTCTTTTTGTGATTAAAATATTATTAGTATTTTGGTAATTTAAATGATATATTATTATAAGTTATTTTTTCGTAATTGTTACAATAATTTGATTATTACAATATTTTTTTTTCTTTTAATTTTTTATAAGTTAAATAAAAAATTTAGTATTCAAATCCCCAAAATATTAATTTTATTCAAATTATCAAAATATGATTTAAATCTCAACGCAAACACTGCATTATTCAAGGCTAGTTCCTTAAAGACCATTAGAAAAGGATAAATAATGTCGCAAAAGTACAAGCTAGAACAGCATGCATTTGAAGATATATACAGAAACGTAAGAATGACCTAAAAGCGTGTCTATTATTCAAATAATAATATTCTAAATCGTGTGAAAATTATGGACCCGCGTGAAACTAATCAAGCATCCATATATTATTAAAAGAATAAATAAAGATAAACACACACATGAAGAGATATTTGAATTGTATAAGAGATTTGCGGCGGCTAACCCAAATCTCGCCACCAATCACTCCTGGACATCATCCAAAAATATTCCAAAAATTATAACAAAAAAGAAAATATTCTCAACAAAATATATAGAAATTATAGATTATAGAGACACAAAATGATAGAAACAAACAGACAAATATAGCATAAAGAGAGAAATGTAAGCGGAAAACGTGGTTTTTGAACACACAACTTTCTTTCCAACCAAACAACAACATAAACTGACAATTTGTATATGAATGTATATATATAAAAATGACTAGTAAAAGAAAGAGGTTATTATTTACATATAATTAAAGAGAAAGAAGAAGCGTTTAATTATGTTGAAGTTTTTACATGAAAGAGACAAAAGATTCTCTTTCATGCATATATCATCATATATAATCACCATACTAGTTCATACTATTTGTGATTTTTTTTTTCTTTTCTTTTTTTGATTTTATATATGCCTAGTCTGAAGAACAAATCCATGATTCCACCATACCTTCACTTCTAGCTGTTCCATTCTCCGGGGCTTTACTTCCATTAAAATCCGACGAAGAAGAAGCCGAGTAATTTAGTTTCCCATTCTCAACTTGTCTCTCTGAACTATTATTGTACCTGCCATTAACGGACCTCAAAAGATGACTTTGATCACCGTTGTTGTTCGAACCCAATTGGTCACCCCAGTTGTTGTTCGTCGTCGGAGCTTGATTGTTGTTATCTGAAGAGGAGATAATGTTCGCCGGGATCCCAACTTGGCCGCCGTGGCTTAACCCAAACGGGTCGTCGTTGTGAGGATTAGAGCTTAGATTTATGGAGGATGGGAATTTGGGTGGAGCTTGAAGAAGGGTATTGAAATTAAGAACTGGGTTTTGCATGTTCATGTTGAGAAGATTTTGATGAGGTTGTTGCTTTAAGAGGTTTAAATCCGACGACAGTTGGTAGTTAATGGAAGTTGTATTAGAATTAGAACCTACCAAAGCTTCCACCATTGTTGAAGACGAAGAAGTAGAGTTCGGCGCCACCGAGAGAAATGACGGCGGCGGCTGAGCTTGAACCTTCTGAGCAAACGGCCGGAGAAGATAAGGCGGCGGCGAAGGGTCAAGATTTCCCGATCTGATCGAAGACCCTGTCCCGAAGAGATCCAATCTACTTCTCGGAAAAGGCGAAGAAGTGAATGGCGGCGCCGGAATCCCCGTAAATTCCTGAACCATGGCTCGGAAATTCGAGGTGTCCGTCGTCAGAACGGTCGTCGGAGCTCGCCTGGAAGCTCTCGATCGCTTCTTCGAGTTCCGAACGACGTTGTTGTTGTTGCCGTTTTGATCGTTCGGGGCCGGAGCTCTGGAACCGGTTTCCGTACCGATCTGGATTCCCGCCGGAAAATTAGACCCACCTCCTACACTTCCACTTCCACTCCCACCGCCGGGTAGTCTTCCACTTTGTCCAAATTGGTTGCTCAAAAACGGCTGGCTTTGCTGGGTTAACCCAGCAAAATCCGAATTCGGGTCGGATCTTGGATTTTTGGACCAAAGTATATCGAGATTGAGTAGAGAATTCTGGTTTCCGAGCTGCAGCGGTCGAGAGGAAACAGGATCGAAGAAGCTCGACAAAGGGTCAAACATGGCGGAAGAAGAAGACTGGTGAGGAAGAACATGGCTTTGGTTGTTCAACAAAGCGGAGATCGATTCGGCGCGTGAATCGTACTCTTCGTCTCCGCCACTAGAAGATTGTAAACTCCCACTATTACCAGAATCCATGACAGAGATTTCGAGTTTTTCAGAGAAATTTAGCTTATAGTCTCATTTATGAGAAAACTACAAAACAAGAGATAGACGGCTAGATATAGAAAGGTTTCGAGAGGAGAAGAAAGAATTATCAGGAAAGTACCAAAGCTTTTTCTGATCTGAACAAGAACATAAACAACTCACGGAGCATAAGAGTTTGAAACTAGGAAGCCCTTTTTGTGTTCTTGTTTCTTTTTTTACTATATCTGGATTGAGGTAAAAACTAGGGTTTGTTTAAGAACGGAGAGAAAGATCAAGAGTGGGGTAGAGATGAAAGAGAGACAGAGAAAGAGGAAGGGGGGGGAGAGTGGTCAAAGGAAGTGGGAGTTTTTGTGGTTTTGATTTGAAGGTGTGAAAGGAAGAAAAAGATATTAGGTTTTTATTTAAATATAATAATATGGTTTAATTAATAAAGTATTTTGGGATTATAAATTTAGTTTTGTTACTTTGTGTTATTTATTTATTTATTTATTTTTGACTAATGAGGTGGGCAAGCAACCAAATTTGGGGAGATATTGGTTGTTGAATTGTATAAAGGAAAGAGAACCTACTTTTCAAACCTTTTTTTTTTTTTTTTGAGAAAATAAAAAAGAAAATATAATTATATTGTTTAAAATGGTTAAAACAATTTCATGTTGCATTACTTATTTTCATCTCTCCTTTTCAGGGTTAGGTTAATTGTAATTCCCACATTATTTTCTTATTATTCTTTGTGAAACTAAACGAAACTTTTTTTATTACCAGATTTGACCAAGTCAGAAATTCTAATTTTCAGAGATTTGTTCTAGAATAATTTTCAGAAAACTTATTAAATTTTTTTTGAAGAAAGATCTCAAATTTATATGTATTATTGTGAACCTTAGAGAATCTTTCACAGTCGTCTTCCTCTGCATGAATTATACATGAAAAATCATGATTATTTTTTACCTAACATTCCTATAGAGAGAGAGAGAGAGAGAGAGAGAAATAAATAAATTTTTTGTTGCTTGAAATTTTAAAAATATTTACAAATTTTTCCATTAAAATTATGTAGTAAAAAGACATTTTTTTATACTTACATATATGTGAATGAAACTTGGATTTATTTTAATGATAAAACTTTTAATGATGATATATATATATATATATATATATATATATTAAAAAAAAAAAAGGAATTTTCTTTGCAGAAAAAGAAGAGTTTAATTGATCTTTACCCTACTTTATTTACAGATATTTTCACACTGCTTTTGTAAATCCCTCTCTTCCATCTTTAATTTAAAATCACCCTTTGGAAAGAGGGGAAGAATAAGGATCTCCATCTCCAAATCCTAGTTTGGACTTTGGATAGATCAGTTGAACAACATATATCTAATTTTCGCTGCAACCATCACAACTATAAAAGAAATCAATATTATTTTTTCTTCCCCATCTTTACTAGAACATTAAATAAGCATATTTAATGATATTTAATGTACAGAAAATTGAACTATAGAATACACATACACACATCATCATGCTTCTACATATTGCTTTCCTTTCATAGCCCTGGCCCCCCTCTTTGCCCCACCACACAAACCAAATCCTAACCCTAACTTCCTAATTCTCCCGTCTCTCTTCCATACAAGTAATCTCCTCCCTCTTCATAATTCCTAATTTAATGGAGAAATGTAATTTATTAATCCTAATTAGTCTAGTGCATTAGGGTTTGTTCTTTTCATGATTTAAATAATATTTTAGTAATTTAAATAGAATATGTATTTATTCAAACTATAATTCAAATAGTGATATTGTAGAAAGCAGAATTAAGAAAATTGTCGTTAAAATAGTATTCTTTTCATTATTTGAATCATGATCCAAACATAATTATTGTAGAAAATAGAGATACTATAAGTGAGATGATGTTCTTTTTTGTGATTTAAAATCACTTAACAGTAATTGTATTCAAATTACCAAATAATATTATTGAAGAAAATAAAAATAGTGAGAAGAGTCTCATCCATATACTATTTATTTGTATTGTTAATGTGTAATAATTATTTAGAATTTTCAAATAAAATAATGAGATCAGCAACGGACCTAACATAGGTCAAGTGAGGGCTCCTGAATTTTATTTATTTATTATTATTTTTTTAGTGTTAGGGTCAAAATTCTCATTACAAAAATGGCTATAGAATCAGGCCCATTTGGATTAATTCCACACAGAGAGTTCTGTTCGGAACATATTCGTATCAATCTTGCTATCATTCCGAACGGAAATATCAGTCAAGAAAAGATGTTTCATAAGCCGATCAAACTTGGTCAACATCTCTGTACAGAATCTTCCAAAGAATAACACGCTGAAATATTCTCAATTGTTATGACTTACTCAGTAACCGTTCAACCACATGAACAAGCTTCACGATTTGTTTCCAAATCAAACGGAGCACGACTGAGACTTCAACGGGAAGTCCAAAAATCTTATAAAATGGAGAAAAAGGTCCTTCATAAGGACATCTGCATTCTGAAGTAAAAGGTCATTAAGATAAAAGCTCTCAATTATTTTTACACCGCCATTAGTCCATCACAGTCCGACTCCTTCATACTCTATTCATCAGTCTTTCTTATGTCCGTCCATATTTTGATCACCGTCCCGATCTCCAT
>WUAT03189836.1:0-11763 GCA_010015005.3 Ulmus americana | reverse complement strand
ATCTAAAAAAAAGAACTAATAATTTATTTAAAATGTGATTGAAATAAGTAATATTTTATTAAAAAAATAACAAAAAGAGGTAATATTTTATTAAAAATATGATGAAGAGAGGTAATATTTTATTAAAAAAGTAGTAGAGATACGTAATATTTTATTTAAAAAGTGATAGAGAGAGGTAATAGTTTATTAAAAAGTAGTAAGGTAGTAGAGATAAATAATATTTTATTAAAAAGTAATAGAGTGATGGAAAGATGTAATATTTTATTAAAAAAATGATGAAAAGAGGTAATAATTTATTAAAAATATAGTAAAGATAGATAATATTTTAGTAAAAAGTGAAGAAAATAGATAGTATTTAATTTTTTTTTAGAATAATATAGAAAAGTTGGAAAAAATATTATAAATAAAGTAACTAAACGGAGCCGATTACTATAAACAATAATAATCTATTTTCAAAAAGTAACCAAACACAAGTTTAATTTTTGCTCCCACTGAGAGACAACTCTGGCTCAGCATCTGCTTGTGGGTCACTCGTCTTATGAAATCTTAAATTGGCTTGTAGCCCGAAAGATTAGGACCAGGACCAACTTTATCTGCCACGCCTTTGAAAGATTAAAACAACACTCCACGTGTTCTATAAACAAAGCAAGTGTCCATGTAAAACGACACGTAGCTATTTTCCACGATCTATTAAGAACCCAAACGAACGCCATTTCTAGACACACACGCACACACACACACAATGGAGTACAAAACCTCACTCCAACGACTTGCGTTTTGCGTAGCAGTGATCTTGTTTTTTGTCTCTTTGCAAGCCAAGAGTTTGGATGAAGAAGAGGCGACCTGGTTTGGAAATGGTAGCGTGGTGAAGAAAGATCAACGGAGATCGTTGGTTGTGACGGAATATGGTGAAATCTCGGCCGTTAATATTAGTGATGGAATCAAAGGGCCCTACCATTTGCAGTTTATCACTTTGGCTCCCAACTCTCTGTTTCTTCCGGTGCTTCTTCATGCAGATATGGTGTTCTATGTTAGCTCAGGTGTGTCTTTGCATTTTAGAATGTTTTTAGTTCTTTTTTTTTCTCTTTTTAAGGGAAAATGACATTTGTGTGTTTTGAGATTTGCATGAATAATATCAAACTAAATGCCAACATTGGTATTTTTATTTGTTACAAAATTTGGCAAGTGGTATTTTTATTTTTTATTTTTTATTGTAATTTTTTTTGGTATATTTGTGATTTTGAGTGTAGATATATATATATTGAAATTATTGTGTTTGTGACTTGTGAGTCATTAAATATTAGAATAATTATAAAGTAGGCCATTTTTTTTCAAATCCATTTTAATTTTAATTTTATTTTTAATACTATAGATATAGATAAAGCTAGTTTGAACTTTTAATATTTGATTTAAAAAAAAAAAAAGTTAATAAATTTTAACATTGTTTTTTCGTCTTATGAGACATCATTATTTATACTTTCATTTTGTAAAAATTGAAAATTTTAGTACCCAAACGTTAATATTTCTTTTTTTTTTTTTTTGAAACAAAAATAAATAATTTATATTTATTTGTTGTTTTTTTAGGAAGTGGAAGTTTGAGTTGGGCAGACGAAAAAGAGAGAAGAACTGTGGATTTGCAACGAGGAGATATCTACAGGCTCCTACCTGGTTCTGTGTTCTTTATACAAAGTGACTTAAACCCCCAGCGTCAAAGCCTTAGAATTTATGCAATCTTTTCCAACACAGATGATGAGTTATTTGTATGACCTCCTACTATTATATATATATATATATATATGTATGTATATAAATATATTCATTATGATTTTGAATTCAATTCTCTTTCTGGGAAAGTAATATATATTGTTAAACAGGAGCCATCAGTTGGGGCATATTCGAACATCGCCAACTTGATTCGAGGATTTGATAAGACAACTCTTAAACAAGCTTTCAAGGTACCAACTCAAACAAACAAATTCTTGAACTGAACTTGAATGTGTAATCTTAGTGATATGATATTTGTGTTTGTTATAGGTTCCTGAAGAACTGATAGAATCGATAACAAGATCAACAAAGAGAGAAGCCATTGTTCATGCAATTGAAACTAAGAAAGAAAAGTTATGGGAAATGGATACTCGATTCCTCAAAGCTTTCCTAGGAGGAGAAAATGGCATTTTCGTCAATGGCAAGAAGAAAAGAGGAAAAGCATATAACATCTTTGGAAAAGATCCTGATTTCAAGAACTGTAATGGTTGGAGCTTGACAGTTAATAGAAAAGACGTTTCCCTTTTGAAGGGCACTAACCTTGGCTTTTACATGGTGAATTTAACAAAGGTACTGGTTCGGATCTTACGTTGAAATGAGATTGAATGAGATTATTGTTTTAACCTTCGTACCTTAATCCTAATGTTTTGATATGTGATAGGGTTCGATGATGGGGCCGCATTGGAATCCAAAGGCGACTGAGATAGCAATAGTATTGCAAGGACATGGGATGGTTCGAGTTGTTTGTTCTAGTAGTGGGACAAAGGAAGAATCACATTGCAAGAACATGAGGTTTGGAGTTGAGGAAGGAGATGTTTTTGCTGTTCCGAGGTTTCATCCCATGGCTCAGATGTCGTTTAACAACGATTCGCTTGTTTTTTTGGGGTTTAGCACGACAGGAAGGAAGAATCATCCTCAGTTTTTGGCTGGAAAGCTATCGGTTTTGCAGAGTTTGGACAGAGATGTCTTGGCTCTGTCTTTTAATGTAACCAACTCCACGATTGATAAGGTTTTGGCTTCGCAGGCTGAGTCGGTCATATTGGAATGCACTTCTTGTGCGGAGGAAGAGGAGAGGATGATGGAGGAGGAAAGGGAGGAGGAGGAAGCTAGGAAGAGAGAGGAGGAGAGGAAGAGGGAAGAAGAAGAGGCGAGGAAGAGACAGGAGGAAGAGGAAGAAAGGGAGAGACGAGAGGAGGAGGAAAGGAAGAGACAGCAGGAAGAAGAGGAGGCCAGAAAGAGGGAGGAAGAAGAAGAAAGGGAGAGAGAAGAAGAGGAGGCCAGAAAGAGGGAGGAAGAAGAAAGGAAGAGAGAAGAAGAGGAGGCCAGAAAGAGGGAGGAAGAAGAAGCAAGGGAGAGAGAAGAGGAGGCCAGGAAGAGGGAGGAAGAAGAAGAAGAACAACGAAGGCATGAAGAAGGAGAGAGTGAGGAAGAAATGGCCAAGAGAGAAGCAGAAGAAAGGGAGCAGAGAAGAAGACAAGAAGAGAAGGAAGGTGGCGGTGATGAGGGAGGACAATTCTTGAAAATGTGGACGGTTTGATCAATCTCCGGGCTGGTTTGGCTTGTTTTGCCATAGGCAAGAGCATCTTATGTTAGTTTTTGTAATATATAATAAAGCCTTTCGGTATAACGTTTAATCTAAAGCATGTCTTCTACTATATGAATAAATGAGCATCAAGTTGGTAACGAAACAATGACACCACTTTAGGTAGCTTTAATGGGGTAATAGCAAGTTTTCTAGTTTCCAAGCACATGAAAAAAGAAACATAACTCAAAGTAACGAAGAAGAAAGGAGCACAAACACGACAATAATAAAAGATTTAAACACAACATCAAAATTAGATAAACTGAGAACTCAGAAAGACCAAAATTCATACAAATTCCTCCTCTTGGTTTCAGGCAAGAAACATTAAAATTGAAAACGGACATTGAACACCCTACTTGCCATCATAAAGGATGGGCACAGACGTAGCAGTATACAAGAAAGAGAGATATTCTACAACACTACAAAAGAAACAGTGAGGCATCAAACAGAGTTGGTAATATAGGACACAACAACAGTAATATCATCAAGCTTGCCACCATAATAGCGGAATCCTGCTTCTTGAGCAGCAGTAGAAAATGGCGTCTGCCGGGTCCTATCCGTTGCTCTCTGGCGTGCTAAAGCAGCTATTTTCTGAGCAGTTACTTGAGCTTCCAGACCAGCTCGTAACGCATGAACAACAACTGCAGTAATTTCATTATTGTACAAGTTGTCAAATAGCCCATCTGTTCCAGCAACAATGACGTCCCCGGAAGCAACAGGAATTGTGAAAACCTGAGTACATTGACAAAAATAAGTTTTCTCTATGTTAGTGAAACTAATTTAAATTTTTCTAACTCCAGAAGCCTTTCAAGAACACTTTACAAATGTGGTTAAGCAGCCTAGACTACAAATTAAGAAAGTGCTCTGAAAGACTTTTAACTGATTGGGTTACCCGCGTTTTTGCTCACCTGACCAGAGCTTGGTAGATCACCCCCATTGCCACTTTCTAACTGAAATGTAAAGTTAAAGCCGTGCTGCTGTACTGGAGACTCGAAAATAGTACATCCATCTCTAACCACCACGAAGCCACTGTCACCCAGATTGATAGCATGTAATCCCTGGTGAAAGATGTGGATCAGAAGAAAACTCATTACTAAAGGAAGATGTTAACATTTTCAGGACCAGGAAAATGTTGATCAATTACATCAACTTCTAACACTCATCCATACATTGTGTCCAATTTTGAAGCTCAGAAGAACCATAACTGATTTCTTTTTTTCTACATAAAGAGGTTCACATGAACAACCCATGAAAGTGAAATACAACAAACCTTGTCTGTTAGGGCAATGATGCATGCTGTTGAGGAACCCTTTGCTTTTGTACCTGAGTGGGCTTTTTCTAACACTCTGGCTGGGTCAATGGAATCCTTAGGTTCTTCTCGAATTGCCATAACAGAGTTAGACATAAGTTCACGAGAAAAAAGTCCTGCATCAACACCGACATCCGCCCAGCCACCCACACCATCAGCTACACCAATTACTTGTTCGTCTTCACAAATAAAATGAGCATCTTCTCCACCTTTTTCTTCCTTATCAGGATGTGGCAGGCAACATGATCCAGAAATAAGCTTCAGAGATCTGTCTCCCAAAGTAGTTTCCTCAGACAAACTTGTAGACTTAGCGAGCTGAAGTTCATGAATGGCAATTCCTCAACTGAGATCCAACAGGTAAATAGGAGTGGCAGTTCTCTTACAGCTTTAGATCTACAAAATTGATACAACTCCATAGCCATATTTTGTTCCAAGGAAGTAGATCTGCTTTGATTCGGCATCGATCTCGTGAAAAATCGCCTTAGAGACCACGAATCGAAACCCAATCTGAGATGAGGATAGCTGCAAGAAAATGGAAAAATAATCAAATTTAAACAATAATAAAATCGACCTCAAAATCCATGGGGATAAAAAAAAATCAGATCTAAAAAACGAAATGTATAGCAAATAAAATTGGAAACATACCCTCGATAACTCTATCCATAAAATGGAACTCAAAATTTTCGTAAAACATTGTGCGTTTTTTTTCTTTCTAAAGAGAGGTGAGAGAGAAAGTGTTCAGAGAGAGAATAAAAGATAAAAGAAGTCTAATAAAGGTAAGGCCTTGGGTCGATGAGTGACAAAGGAAGCTTTGAAAAGGGGGAAAATAAAAAAATCAAAACGCATTAACCATTTGCATTTTAATTGAGGCGCCGAAGGATAACCATTTGCTTTTTAATTGACGCGCCGAAGGATAAAAATTGAGGCGCCGAAGGATAACTCCTCCGGAGGAAGCTTAGCGCACAATCAAAGCATACCAAACCTTCGAGGCACCAAAACAACAAGAAAACGACAAATAACGAAAGACGAAAATCGAAGGACGATTGAAATTACTGTTCATAAGACGATCCGTGCTTATTATATAGGTAATGGATTATAAACAAAAGGATTAGTTTTACAACTATTCACTAGCAATTACAACTTATCAATATATTACTTTTCCTTAAATAAATATTGCTTGTTAAGAGTGCTAATTGACGTTGCTCAAACTTACATTTTTTTTTTTTTTTTTTAAGACTCCGTTTATTATTAACAATAATTTCCTACAGAAGAAAAAAAAATAATTCAAAACAACGCCTAATATTCTGAGGCTTATGAGGCTTTATTTAGTGTAAGTAAGAGTAATTTATATATTTTATATGTTTCCAACGTACCTAAAAAGCTTAGAATACCAATATATATATTACAAAAAAAAAACAAAAAAAAAAAACCTTAGAATACCAGGTGTCTAGGTGTAAGAGTAATTTTTAAATATTTCCTATTTTATGTACAAAAAGGGTTTTTCTACGGCTATTTACTACAAAATATCAATAAATAATTTTCTTTAAATAAATAATTGTTATTATGAGTATTATTTGAAAGAAAAAAATTGGACCGTTAAAAATAAAATAAAAAATTGGCATAATCACCCCCTTTTATTTATTTATTTATTTATTTATTTTTGGCGCTTAAGCAGTTTCATTTGATGCAAATAGAAATAACTTTTCATACAAGAGGGTCTTCGTTAGGGCTATTCAAAACATCGAATTTAATTAGATGTTCAATCGATTCAATGTAATTTAATTCAATTGAGATTAGATATCTAATCTAATTGAATTATATTAAATTTGAAAAGTTAGATTTCTAATTGGACTTGCATTTTATATATCAAAATCTAATCCAATCTAATATCTATATATTAATTAAAAGAAATAAATTTATATCACATATTTATGCCTAATTGATTTATAAATATATCTAAATAGGCGTAAAGTATATATATATATATATATATATGTTTGTAAATAATTTAGAGAATAATTCGTAATTATAAAGCAAAAATATATTTTCCTTAATACTTTAAAATTATTATTGAAATCAAAATAAACAAAAAAATAAATTATTGAGTTTTTCTTTTTACAAGTTTTACAATTAATTATCGAGTAATATATTATGGCTTCATTCTATTATGAACTTCATATCTAATACTTTATTCTATATAATTTACTTTTTGATAATGCAAAATTTGTATATTAAATTATGTGTAAAATACTTAATTAGAATAAAAATTTACGTTTTTTTATGTTAATCAAATTGGATCGAATTTGATTTGAATTTAAAAATTGTTAATTAGATTAGATTAGATTGAATTTTCATCTACTATTAAATTGATTTGGATTCAAAAATTAAAAATTTGATTAATATTAGATTAAATTAGATGTATTAAAAACAAATTGAATTAGATTAATTTACAACCTTTTCCTTGTAACCGTTTGTTAAAAGTAAAGGCAAAATATGTTACAATCACAAAGTAAATAATGTGAAAATGTATTTTCTGTTAAATAAATAGAAGTGACTTTCTGCCGAAGACACCGCTAGCAGAAAAAGAACGAACAACTCCTCTTTCTCTCTCATTCTCAAATCTCATTTCTGTCTGTGCTTCACTCTTCAGAGCTTGAGCTTCCAAGGTAATGGGTAATGGTCCCTTTGCTTTTCCATAAATTTTTATTTTTTACATTAATAATTTCAACTTTGTGCTCCTCTGTTCTGTTCCTGCTTCTCTGCATTTTTTATTTTATTTTGAATATTGTTGAAAATCGCTCCTTTTTCAATGCCTAAATACCTAAGCTTTCTAATGCATTGTGACTTTCCAGGTTCTAGATTTCTTCAAAGAAGTTTCTTTTTATGATTATTCCTTTCTGGGTTTGAACTTTATTGACCCAAGTTGTTAGATGAAATGTTGTTTTTAGGTCGGTCCAATTTTGTACTATAATCTTTTAATGGCTATTAAAACTCTGAATTGTATAATTTAGCCAAGTGTGTATGCCAAAAATTGTAATCAATCTTTTGAACATGAAGTGTGCTTCATTTGCCAAAGTTTGATGTTTGAAAGAAGAATTGAAGAGCTCTTCTACTATTTTGAGTGTGTCCTGTTTTCTGCTATATTAAAATATGATGGCAGCAACCTTTTCTGTTCATTTCATTTCTTTTCTTTTGATACGAGTTTGGATGCAGGCTAAGTGTGGCGAAATTGCGTAGTTCACGGCAATTTTTATGGTGTTGGTGATCATTTTCGAATTGAGAAATGGATAATGCTAGTGTGAATTTTCGTGATCATTGTAAGGTTGTTGATTCTAAAAAGAATAGAGTTGAGTGTATATATTGTGCTAAAGTGGTGAGTGGTTTTCCTCGCTTTAAATGCCACTTAGGAGGCATAAGAGGAAATGTAACACCTTGCGAAAATGTTCCTGCTATTGTAAAGAATGTGTTCAGAGATATCATGAATCAAAGTAAAAAAGAGTATCTTGCAAAGGAATCTGGAGAGATACAAATTCCCCAGAAAAGGAATCGGTCTGCCTGCTCGACCTCTCAAACTGATGTTACTGAACCCTGTGGGAGTCTAAGTTCACAAAATGGAAGCAATGATGAAATAAGTACTGATTTAGAGTCGACAAAAATTGAAAAATGCATTGGTCGGTTCTTTTATGAAACAGGTATAGATTTCTCTGTTGCTAATTCCCCTGGCTTCAAAAAACTGATGAGTTCGATTATTGGACTTGCTGGTCATGTTGAGTATAAGATTCCCAAGTCTCAAGATTTGAAAGGACCGATGCTTCATGATGAAGTGAAGGAGATGGAAGAATATTTGAAGAAGATCAGAAATTCATGGGCAATCACAGGTTGTAGCATCTTGCTGGATGGATGGACTGACCAAATGGGTAGAAACTTGATTAATATTTTAGTTGATTGCCCAGAAGGTCCAATTTATCTTTTTTCCTATGATATTTCATCTTCCGTTGGCGACACTGAAACTTTGCACTTGTTCCTGGAGAAAATAATTGAGGAAGTTGGGGTTAATAATGTGATTCAAATTGTAGCACATTCTACAACGGGTTGGGTTGAGGCGGTGGGCAAGCAATTTATGGATAGGTGCAAGAAAGTATTCTGGACCGTGAGTGCATCTCATTGCATTGATCTCATGTTAGAAAAGATTGGAACAATGGCTTCCATTAGAAAAGTATTAGATAAAGCCAAGACAATTACAAAACTCATTCACAGCCGCGCTGAAGTTTTGGAGCTTTTGAAGAAACACACTGGTGGCGATGACATAATTAAGCCTTCCAAGATAAAGTCAGCGACACCCTTTCTGATTCTAGAGAATATAATGCAAGAGAAGCAGAAATTAAAAAACATGGTTGATTCCTCAGAGTGGAAAACTTCATTCTGGGCTTGTCGAGAAGAGGGTAAGAGAGTAGCTGAGTTGGTGCTAGATCACTCGTTTTGGACTGGAGCTGAGATGGCCTTAAAGGCAGCTATCCCTCTAGTTCGAGTACTCAATTTGATCTTTGAGACTGATAAGCCTCTTGTTGGGTTCATATATGAAGTGATGGATCAAGCAAAGGAGACTATAAGAGATGAGTTTCAAAATAAAAGAGCCCAGTACATGCCTTTTTGGAAAGTGATTGACGAGATTTGGAACAATAAGCTCCATAGCCCTCTTCACAGTGCAGGTTATTACTTAAACCCGAGCCTCTTTTATTCTACTGATTTCTATGGCGATGCAGAGGTTGCCTTTGGTCTGTTGTGCTGTGTCGTACGCATGGTGCGAGATCAAGAAAGCCAATATTTGATAACTCGACAACTTGAGGAATATAGACATTCTAAAGGTGGTTTTGGGGATGGAATTGCTCTTGATCAAGGAACCACCATTCCTCCTGGTAAATAACTTTTTGTTTCTGTCTTCTTGATTCATTTTGAGAAAATATTATTTTCTCACTCTGTTGTTTTCGGTATTTTCAAAGAAGCACTTCCATTTAATAATAGTAGTTTAGTGTCTCAGGTTTCATTTCAAAAGACAAAATAGTACTCTGAATCAATGAAAAAAATTATAATTAATGCTCATCTTTGTTAATGTAGAATTCTCTGTTCACTGAAGGTTCTCTTATACAAATGTTTGGATCGTTCTTGTGAAAATTAAAAACCACAGGGTACCCGATGGGCGTTGTGTTTCTGTTTTCTGAATAGTGTTGTTTGCTAGTAAATGGACCAATCATGAAAGTCATTGTTTCATTCTAACTGCCATTTATATATAATATAACTACCTGAGCTATAGACGGAGGGATAAACTGTTGAAAACTTGGATGAAGACAGTAAGAGAAGACATCCTTGAGCTTGGAGTAGGCGAGGTTTTGTGAGAAGACCGCATTGCTTGGAGAACCAAAATCCGTGTAGCCGACCCCAATAGTATTGGGAATGGGCTTTGATGATGATGATAACTACCTGAGCTAGCCTTAATTGGTTCCATTTCCATAAATATCTTTGTTTTTTCTATTGTTTCCAGAACCTTTTGGATTGTCATTCTTTATAATTCCTAATTTTCAGTGTCCTCTGGAACCTTTGGCTTCTCGCCTGGTGTCATTGAGGATTTCACCATCTTTCTACTTGCTTTTGCTGCGCTTGTACCCAAATAATATTATTATTATCCCCATGATTATAATAACTAATTGATGTGAACTTAACTGCAGCAATGTGGTGGTCCAGTTATAGGAAAAAATACCCGGAGCTGCAGAAATTTGCAATTCGAATTCTGAGCCAGAACTGCGATGGTGCTTCGAGATATGGACTTAAAAGGAGTCTGGCTGAGAAGCTGCTCGTGAAGGGAAGGAACCCAATCGAGCAAAGACGGTTGAGTGATTTGGCCTTTGTTCATTATAATTTGCATTTGAAGCAGTTTCATTCGGGAAAGAAGAGTGACATTGTGGCCGAAGATATGGACTCAATGTACGAATGGATTGTTAATGAAACAACCGAGTTTGGGTCCGGAAATGGTGAACCATCAAGGATGAACTTGCATTCTGCTGAAGGGGCTGTACATGAGGAAATGCAAAGAAAGATACCATCTAACTTGGAACAACATATTGAAGATAGAACTAGTGATTAAAAAGTTGTATTTATTATCCGAGTCCTTGTTTGTGTCTCTTAGAAGAGATGTTTGTGGTCTCTGAATTAGTTAAAGTTGTGTTTCGGTTAAAATGTTAATATATGTAAAAACTTATAGGCATACTATTAGGTGTCTTCCTTTTTTCTTTTTCTTTTTTAAAAGAAAATACCATCTTAGTATCTTTTCTTTGGATAATTTGATGAAATAATCTCCAAAATTAATTAATTTTGAGGTCTAGACGTTTGCTTTTTAATTTTTAAGAATAATTTTTTTTTTCACATTTTTACCCTTTGACTAATATTTGATAACAAATCTTTAAAACCATTTTAACTAATTAAAAAAACTAAAAAATCCCTTGAAAAAAAAAAGGGAAAGAAGAAACCCTCGTGTGTAAATATTGTTATTGTTCCCCCTATCCTATCCTAAACAATCATTTATTTTAATATTGTGTTTCATTTAGTTGTACGGAAAAATTGGAAAGTTACTTAGAGCAACTCCAACCATTGCACCATTTTGGTGTAAAACACCAATTTGGTGTAAAATAACACTCTAATCACACACCAAATCCCACACTATTTTGGTGTGGATGAATAGTATCACACCAAATTTGGTGTGACACTATTACTCCGCACCAATTTGGTGTGAAACTTTTTCTCTTTTTATCTTAGACTCTTTTTTTTCTTTTCTTTTTCAAAATAAACCTTATATTTTAGCCTTTAAATTAATGTTATCACATTTATATCCTTATTTTTGTTATTTTTTTTTAATTTGCATTTTATTAATTTGATTATTATTTATATTAATATTTATAATAATTATATAATTCAAAAAAATATGATAAAAAAATAAAAATAAAACTTCATTACAATGCAAATTAATATTAAACTTCAAAAACTCAAAATAAATTAACATTAATTTAAAAACACAAAAGTTAAAAGAAAATACAACATAAACTAGAATAACAATTTA
>WUAT03189725.1:0-11766 GCA_010015005.3 Ulmus americana | reverse complement strand
ATATCATTTCCGAACGGACTGAATAGGTCTTATTCGAAACCTTGAGAGGAGTGAGACGGAAACGATCGGCTTTGAGAAGGCATCCAGATCAAGGGTTTCCAAATGGAACCTTTCGCACAGGACCGAATGGACCATTCATGAAGCAAGGATTAGGAAGAAGGGCCCAAACCTTGAAGCCCAAAGTTCACTTCCCAGAAGTCCTAAACAGAAGATATTTGAACCAAATGGACTTACCCAGATGGACTAGTGCAGATAAGACAAGAGCCTGACAAGATCTTTAGGTTGCAGTCCAATGATCCTTCTCAAGCCCAATGAAGATATGAGTAGATATTGAGTACACCTAAATAATATTATATTCATACCTCAATCTCCTATAAATAGGGGTAATATGTTCAATGTAAAATACACAATGATTCTCCCACAAAAACTGACAACGACACTCTCTCTAGAAAAGGAGCTCTACCTTCTTTCTAAACTTTTCATTGTGTTAATTCAAATATCAATAAAATTGTCTAAGTAGAAGTAAGCGATTTGTTGAACCACTATAAATTTTGCGTTTCTCTCTTTATTTCTAGCAATCTCCGCATTTTAATCAAAAAATCCTTTATTTATGAGATTCCATATTATTAGCCAAAATTGGTTCTAACATTATTGTTGCTCAAATAGTCCTTTAAGTCTTAGTGTTTGGCTGAAATAGTTTTGGAATTAATGCTGATTTATTTATTAGGTAATCAGTTTCTGGGTTGGTTTACAATTTTTAAAGATAGATTTTAGGGATTATTCGAGTCAAAACAACTAATTTATGGACTAAATGCTGGAAATCAAATACTTCGTAGACAATTTGTGCTAAAACAATAGTTCAAATTGCCATTTTTCAAATAGTTCAAGGACCAATAGTTAAAAAAAGAAAAGGAAAAAAAAAACTTGATACCAAAGAAGGGGTAATATAGATAACCAAGCAAGGGTAAAAGTGTCAATCAATCATTTTGCGGGTTTCAGGTTCAACATGCAACTACAGTACTCTATAGAATAGAGAGAAGACTTTTGTTTTAGTTTTTTTTTTTTCTTCTCTCTCTGCCTTGTTTGTCTGTCCTCTCAACTCTCTCTCTGACACAGTACTCACTCACTATATGGCGTAAACTTGATGCCTGATAGTGCAAGCAAAGCAAAGCAAAGCACCTCATCAACTTTTCTTTTTTATTTTTCGTCTCATTTTTTCATAAAAACTCACTGCCTATTCCTCTTTGTCTGTAAAAATCTGCTTTTTCTGGCCCCTCACTACTTCTATAAGGCATAAGCCCTTGTTTAGTGCTTCACTAGCAAAACCCACCTTCTAAACTCACTCTCCTTTGTCTTTGTCTTTCTCCTTTTCTCTCTTTCTCTCTCTCTCTATTTTCTTTCTTCTTCATCACCATCCACTTGCTGTGGTTAATAATCTGTTCATCTCATGATCATATCTCTCTCTTCCTCTTTTCTTTTTCTTTCAGGACTTGTATTTTGCTGTGGAAAACAGTTAAGCTCTTAGAAATATTTCCAAATAGACTTCAATTTATTTCTCTAGTTTGCTCTTCCTCTCTATATCTAGGGGGAAAAAAGGGAGTTAGAAGGTTTCGTAATTACTAGTTGCTATTTCTCTCCATTCACCATTTCTTCAAAATCCAAACAGCTTAGAGAAAGTCTCTAGCTGTGCTTGTTTTTCTTTTCTACAGTGTTTGATGTTACTTTCTCTTTCCTTCTATGTTGACCTTCCTAGAAAATGAAATAGATGGATATTCAAAGTATATTGATGAAGACCCTTTAGCACTTGTTCTTTGATCAAAACGCTTGGCCCAACTAGACCCCATAGTAGTTTATACTCTCTCTCTCTCTCCAATTCAATCACTTGGAGAACAGTTTTTCTTTGTGATTTCTTTATCCTCTTTCTGTTTTTGTTTGGTTTGCAAGACAGAAGGGTGAATTTAGTACTGTTTCAATCTTTTTATATATTTTGCTTCAAAAAGAATGGACAATTCTCAGATCAAAATTATTATATAATATATATTTTAAGGAGTTTTCCACTTTCATCTTCCAATCTCCAACCATTTTTAACTCAATCCCCTCCTTAAGTACTCCTTGTGTCTTTCTTTCTTTCCCCTCTTTTGGTCTCCAAAAAACAAACACCAAATAATTGCAAGAGCACAGTGATCATCGAAAGAGAGATAGAGATCAAAACTGATCAATTACACATGGAGCTTTCAAGCCAAGAAGTAGACATCCCAATCCCCTTGAACAGTACATTTGGTAGTGATGGTGCTCATGGGCATCTAATCCATCATGACCCTTCACCCCACAACCACATAATCCCATCGTCAGCACCACCTCAAATCCCCTCCAATGGCTCCTCCATACCCTCTAGCTTAGAGGACCATGTGCCCTACAAGAGGGTGGTTAGGTACAGAGAGTGCCTCAAAAACCATGCAGCTTCCATGGGAACTAATGCAACTGATGGGTGTGGAGAGTTCATGCCCAGTGGAGAAGAAGGCACCATTGAAGCTCTCAAATGCTCAGCCTGCAATTGTCACAGAAACTTCCATAGAAAAGAGATTGAAGGTGAGCCCAATTCCTCTTTCGATCACTTCCATAATAGTGTTTCACATCTAAACAGAATGGGATCAAGAAAGTTCATCTTAGGAAGGCCCGAGTCATTAGGGTACCCTACAGCCACAGGGACTTTTCTACCTTCAAGAAGTGCACCAGTTCCTCATCATATGATAATGTCCTATAACATGGGGTCACTCCCTTCAGAGTCTGATGAGCAAGAAGATGGAGGTGTTGGTGGTGGTGGTGGTGTTGGATCAGTAGCTAGGCCTCCTCAACTGGTTAAGAAAAGGTTCAGGACAAAGTTTACTCAAGAACAGAAAGAGAAAATGCTCAATTTTGCTGAGAAAGTTGGGTGGAAAATCCAGAAGCAAGAAGATTCTGTGGTGCAACAGTTCTGCCAAGAGATTGGAGTCAAGAGAAGAGTTCTTAAGGTTTGGATGCACAACAACAAGCATAATCTAGCCAAAAAGAACCCACCTTCTTCTGCTTAAAAAACCAAAACAATTTAATTTCCCCTTTAATATTTATCTTCTTTTTAGCTTCTTCTTTTAGTGAATTACTAGCTATGGATCTAAGGATTATCACTGTATTAATTCTACACTTTTTTGTCAATTTTTTTCTTCTTCTTATTTCTCTGTTGGGTTTTTCTCCTATTTAGTTGAGAAACAAACTGGGGTTTGGTAGTGTTTGGACAATTAATTTCCATTATTGAGTGGAAATGGACAGAGATTTGAGGTGGTTTCTGCGAGAGGTGTCCTAAAATTTTTATAAGAGCTTCTTAGTAAATAATTATGAATGTTTTATGTTTAATTGCATTCTATTAAGTTGTGAAAGAGATATGAAGCAGATTAAAGAAACTCCGTGCATGTTTATACTATAATTTATGCATGTATAATTAATTAATTAGCACTTTTGATCAGGTACTATTTCTATTATCTTGAAATATGCATCTCGTTATTAGCAATTCTTGGCTTTCCTAAAACATTTCATCATCAAGTACGTGTGACCAGTTTGTTTGTTTGTTTTTTCTGTGCAATAAATTTTAGAATTAAAATATGTATCTCGGTTTTGTGTTGTTTTGACCCCAAATAAGCACAGGAGAGGGTAATTATTTTTACAACACACGGTAACTACTAATCTTGTATTAAACAAAGTGAAAAGTTGTTAATATTATGGGCCTATCTAGATAATGGTAATTCTATCTAAGATTTAATATATATATATATATATATATATTCGTATGAAAATAAATTTAAATCTAATAACTGTTGAGTTCAGAATTTCTATTTTTTGAATATTTTTGTGAAAAAATAATTAAATTATAATTTTCTTACAAAGGTGCATTTGTGAGTTATGGATAGTTAGAAAAAAAATAATGGACAGTAGTTTTTGAATTTGAAAAGATCACCATCAGTGTGTTAATAATTTGTCTTTTAGCTTTAGCTTTCTAGGTGAATTATATATTCTTGAATCGGTTCTAGGGCTTTTTCTTTTCCCCTCTTTTCCTTTTTTATTTTATTTTATTTTATTTTATTTATTTTTTCAATGTGAAGGAAGTATATCAGTATAATTGTAAAAGCATATTTCCACCATTTACACCGAGATTTCGTTTTTCAAAGAAAATATATTGAAGAAAAACAAGAAAAGAGAAATAGAAAAGAAAAAAAATTAGTAAGTAAATTAATAAACAAATCTATGTCAATATATGTGTTCATGATCAAAAAAGTTCAGCTGCATGCTAAAAGGTTTATAAAAATAATTAAAAAAAAAAAAGTTGCGTGCTAAAAGAAAAGAAAAACAAGAAAAGCAGGTCGCTTTTCAGCTTTTGTATTTCACATTCTTTCATTTTAGATTTTTCTTTAAATTCTTTTTTTTTTTTTTTTTGTTGACTGGTTTTTTCGTTAAATTCTTTAATTTTTAGGTTCAAATAAATCATTGCGAACCTAAGAATGAATGAAGTTCCATTAAAAAAAAAAAAAATGAATGAAGTTAATTATAAAGTTTGTTTCATATCACATGAATCATTAAATAGATAGAAGTACATATAAGACTACATTGTATCAAAGTCTTCTTCAAAAATGTTTTTTGCATTTTTCTTTTTATCAATACTAATAAGACATATTTGTCGGTAAACACTAATTAATAAATTATTTATTAAGTCTACTTTTAACCCCAATTTATGAGGTGCCTTTAGGCATAAATACAGTTCAAAAAGGAAATAAAAAAGTAGTAGATGGTCAAAGCCGATCCCTTTTTGATTAATTATTAAGCTTTTAGATTCTAATGAGGGTCTAAAGATCAAAGTGAGCAGGGGGGTCAGAAAGGTTTTTCATTCAACTCTTATCAAGAAAGGTATCATTAATCAAAAGAAAACAAAAAAGAAAGAAAATATGCTTTATTGAGATGATAGAATCTGAGCTGGGAATTGTGCAATTTGTGCTGGATTAGGATATTGGTAATGTTGTACTAAATTTGACCACCAAACAGAACCAATTTAGACAATTTTTTTGGTCCTATTTATGTGGCTCAAAATGAATTTACACTTAGCACCATGCATATATTATCCTTTTTCACTAGGTACTTTACTTGACCTCAAATTATTCAAACATTTTCTCTCCTCCCAAACAAAGCGGAAAGGAAAATGAAAAAGAAGAAAATTGGGATGCAATTGTATAAAATATTTATATAAGGTATGAAACTAACAAGATCTGATGAGATATCCATACCTATATATCTCTTCTGCTCTAGTTAAAGATTATATATATAGAGAAAATAAATATTGCCAATCATGATTCCATCTACCATCTGCTAATCCCTTTACCTAGCTATATTACTTTGAGATTGGGGACCAAATTATTTTTTTCTTTTTTCCTAAGGTCAAATCTGTATAAAATTAGGTGTCTATATATCCATAAAAGTCCTTTTGGCACTCCTCATTTAAGAGGGTGTTTATGATGTTCTGAACTATGTATTTAATATGGTCTTGAAAGAAGAAATAAAAAATAAAAAAAATTATTTGCTATGGGATTGCTGTCCACTTAAAAGGACATGTCTATCCACTTGTCCCCCTATATCTCTGGATGAAATTTATAATGAAATGTACTACATATCTATATTCCAATAATTCGACCACAGAAAGTTCAATCTTAATGGACAGTTAGCTGTCTGGATTGGGTCACTTTTGCGAGTAATTATTTTCCTTGAGGTGAAAAACTGCAGATGGCTTAACACTGTGTTTGCTGGGAGTGAGAGAGATTAAGAGGGATGGATGGATTAAGAAGGAAAGAGTATATGTGGGAAGGAGATGATTTCATCTATTTTTCATGTTGTTTGTTCAGAAAGAGAGTGAGAGGATGGAGATGATAACATATCTTTTGTTTTATATTGAAATAAGAGTTGAAAGGATAAATTGATATATAATTATAAAGCTACTATATTACTCTTTTTTAATTAGTTGGTGTATTGTATTTTCTATCTTGTTTTTACTATTACCATATGTATACGAATTTATAGTTTTTTTTTATTAACATTAAGTTTAAATATTATAAGATTGTTATTTATGTATTTAAATTATAACAATACTATGAATATATGAGTAGTTCAAATAATTAAGAAATATGAGAAAAATATTTTTCATAATTTTTTTTATTACTATTATATGGGTAAAAATTCGTCTTGGGCTTTAGTTAGGCCCATTAGGAGTTGACTCTAAGCCACAGTCCATTCTATGGGCTGCTCCGCTCTACAAGTAGGTTCGTTCAAGGAGATGGTCGGCTTTACAAGCCAGCCCACTAGCCCCACTTTGCGTTCCAAGCCGCTTTGCGATCCGGGCTGCTCTATGTGTCGGTCAATCCTGCACTTAGGCCTATCACTCATATGAATTGGCTAACAAAATCTGGGAGTGGAAAGGGAAAACCCGCTCTGAACACCACGGCCGTGACAGCGACGTAGTGGCTAGGAGGATTAGAAGGCCATTCTTTGGAAGCCATTGCATTAAGTCGGATTTGGGGTCCTAATGTGTAGAGCTTGCGTAGTCTATCAAGCTCCTCGTCCAAAACTTCATCTTTAAGTTGGTCAAGTTTGAACTCAATTGCAGGAAGTTCTTCGTCACTATCAGGGTAGTAGACTAACTCCCCTTATTTCGGAAGGTCCATTCTACCGCCGGCAGATGTAAAGTATTTAGCAGTTTTGGGGCGTTCTGGGAGCTTGTTACTTGAAGAAGCCATAGCTGCATTAGGAGCATCTGGATGAATAACTTGCAATGGGAACAAAGCCTCCCTTCTCGCTCTCTTATTTCTAATCATCTCAACCATTCGAAAGTCCCTCTCCATATCTTGGAGTTTATCCTCCAAGGATTGGAACCCTCGAGTGGGAGAAACCTCCACTGAACTATCACTAGAAGAGTTACTATCCAACATAGACTCTACATCACTAGGAACCTCTCCCCCAAAAATTCCACATCACTTGATGAACCCATTTTTGCCTAGAAAAGAGAAAGTCAAAAGAATATTTAAATTTTTTGTCCCTATATCGAAGGAAGTCCGAAATCCTAAGAGCCTGCCCATTCCAAAAACATTAAATTTACCCCCCAAACATGCATTCAACTCCCAAAAAGGAATCCTCATGAGATATAGAAACTAGAGATGACTAAAATTAGTACACCAATTCAGATAGATAAATGAATTGATATTCAATTATCGGCACGATGTGATATCAATGGCCTTATTAAAAACCTCATGATAGGTAAGATCCAAGATCGGAAGGCTCAGTGAGCTTGTTTTACCACTATCTTCCCATCTACTGTTGGTAGATGCTTTGAGGTGCAGAGCACTGTTAGGGAGAAAAAAATTTCTCATCTTAATTAGATGGGTGAAAACTGCCATGCAGGAAAGAAGGGGATCCTCCTGGAAAGGTCGGAAGCTCCCTCGCAAAACTTATCCCCATTAAGAGGAGAAAATATTTCCATTGTTGGAATGAATTTAATTCTCTGTTCTTTGTGGTCCAAAAACACAAACTCCTTATCTAATAGAGTTTAAAAACTTATTAGAACAAAGAAGATAGTGAATGGACTTGGTTCTTAGGATTGTAGTTGCGAGATAAAGACATTTGGAAACAAGGAAATGCCTCTTGAAAGGATACAGGTATGAAATTTTTATACCGCTGCTGACCTTAAATTTTCGGGACAATTTTTATTAGGGGAGTAGATTGTAAAAACCCCAAATATTCTAGAATTTGGAGCTTAATTACAATATTCTAAATTTTCGGGACAAAAATTTTATTAGGGGAATAGATTGTAAAAACACCAAATATTCTAGAATTTGTAGCTTCATTAAAATAAATAAATTTTAGAATTTTTTTTCTTAATTAATGATGAAATTTCCAAGACCTAGAATGGAATGTGGATTTTACAAATTGTAGGAAATTAGAACCAACTAGAATTTTGCTCTAAGTATTCTGCCAGAAGATGTTCCAAAAATCGTTTGGAAAGCAGTTAGACAATCCGGATGATGTTCTGAAAGACTCTAAGTGACCCTAAAATTGTTCTAGAAAACTAGGAGGCTGAAGGACCTTAGCCAAAGGGAATGATCTAGATCAAGATATGCTAAAAAAATATCCAAGACCAAGTTGGACGAAAACAAATCGTCCAGGAATAGGTGTCCGAGCATGCTAGCGTGTCGGCTCCCTGAATCGATGCATGCACCCTACGTGTCGGGGGAAGCTATCTCGTCCAACTGAATAAGGTGGTAGGTAAAAGTATTGTCAAGCACATGAACTCAGCAAACTTGAGTGGGAAGTTTCCCATTACCTAATGGCCAATAAAATGATAGTTTAAGGAATTAAACTTATTTAAATAACCCTATAAATAGGGCGATAAGGCGAAAGAAAGAACATTTGCATTCTTTTTCCCTTCAAAGCTTTCTCTCTCACTTTTCTTTCATCTCTTTTTGTTGCCGAAAACAAAAAGGAAAAGGAAAGGAAGACAGTTGGTGCTTCCTCCACCATTTCTTTGGAGCTTTCAAATTGGATAACTGAAGCTCTTAGTAGGTAAGGAACTCTAAGTATTTTTTTAAAACACTTTATGTAAACCCATAAGGGTTTTAATTGTGTTGTTGAGATAGAATCCTGTAGGCATTCTATTGTGTTATCTCAACGGGATAGGAGAAGGAAATCACCCATAAGTTCTTATGTTTGAGTAAGCATCCTTGAGCCAAAATAGTGAGACATTTGTGCATGCATGCTAGAGCTTTAATAATTTAATCTTAAATAAATTGAGTATAAGTTGCATGGATGGATGCATGCATTGTGAGCTCAAGGAAAACTGAGTATTGAACCTATTGTAAAGGCTAAGAGGGAAAAGAAATGCATGTTTAGTTGAAGGAAGGAATTGGTAATTTCTAAAGCTAAAAATGACTTTAACTGTTTAAGGGAAAATCTTAACTGAAACATGGTTTTTTTAAAGAAAATACGAGTTAATAGAGAATATGGGTAAAGATGTTTAAAAAATATAAAATAAGATTTAACATAAATTTAAAAGATGAAATTCGGCAAATTTTGTTTAAAAGTATTTTATTTAAAATCAAGCACTTCTTAGGGAAGAACTCCTAAAAGATCTGAACATTTTGTAAAATTACAAAAGGGAATTGGAAATCATGAAGTGAAGCGTAATAACATTGTTAAATCTAGGACATGCATATGAAGCCTTTCTCGAATCATGGATTCAAAGAGCAAACCTAAATATGAGTATGCTCTGTATGTATATAGGTTGAGTTCCATGGGAGGGGGGATGTATTATCAAAGCATAGCCAAACGGTAAGTGCAAACCTTACTTACAATATGGAACAAAATGATTTTTAGAAAATATGTGCAGTATGCCTATATATGTGAGGAATAATGGTTTCAAGTGCATGTGATAATTACTCATTTTATGAATGGGAATGAGTGATCCAGGTGGATGGTTATGTTACATGTCTAGTATGATTATATATAAATCTTATTTGAATGATAGATATCATGCTAACTATAGATCTAAATTATGTGGGTAAACGCCTTATTTGGTATTTTCTTTCAAATATGGATCGTGAATGTGTATTTATAAAATTCTTATATGATATATGAGGGCTCCAAAAGAGCTTATAAACTATGTGTTACTGTGCGATAGCATGAATGCTACCACTATGCAATAGAGATATCATGCATTCATTATTGAACATGTTTTGAAAGCTTTCTAGGAATAGTCTATTTATTTAAGATTGGGCTCAATTGGATATGAGCTGGAACGCATTGAGATGCATCCATGATTTGAGATTGAAAAGTGATAATATATGAAAGAGTTTTAAGATGTCATGTCGTACTCAGTCTCCCAATTTGTGAGGCAATCTCCCAGGGGTGTGAGGTGTATATGAGTTTAAGATGAATGAGCGTCCGGAGCTAGTGGGATAGGGTAACTCCCCTAACTCCTCCCAACAGAATTTATGGGGTACATACACAAGGGCCTAGATTAATAATGAAATAGTTTTCAAAGAGGAAATAAATGATTTGAAATCATCATATAGTGTCAAGTCATCATTGAATTGATTTGCATTGTGTAGCTACCCGACTTTTACCAAGACTTTTTCTATTTTAAATGCAATAAAATCAGAGTAATTTTTTTTTTCTTCTTCTTCTATTTAAAACATTGTAAGCGCATCAAAATTTTGGTTTAGTTAGAAACCTTGTACTATCGACATTTTAAACTTGTTGGTCTGAAAACATTTTGATCAAGGAACTATTGAATGCTTCTTTGAACCCTGGTAAAACTCGTTTGCCACTTAAAACCTTTTCTTAAAACCATGCATATAAAAATACTACTAAAATCATAAGGTTACTGGTTAAAACCAGACTAAATAATCACGGACCATTAAAATATTAACCTTCTTATTACATTTGCGGAAAACATATTAACGTAGCGGTCTTTACCCATACCGACCCTCCAAACATCTCTTACCCAACAAGTTCTGATAATCCAGCATGAATCACGCCTAGTGATTCACCTTCAATACCTATAACATGAATATAATCTATGAGCCGAGGCTCAGCAAGTACAACGTCCTATCTCACAAAACTTGTCCAATCTACTTAGCATGTTAATCAACACTACTTATAAACTCACATCAACAATTTACAAAACACATTATAGCAGTGAAAATAATCTCATATAATAATAATCACATACTCGCAAATATATGCAAGATGCAAACTTTCAACTTGTAAAACTCATTTAACTTTGGAAATGTTAATTTCCGTAAAACCTTTTTTTGTTTTAAAAATATCTTTCAAATATATTTTTGGGCCCATGTGTCCGCACCGTGCATGTCACCTAAAACTTACTGAGAGGATCAGTCTTGTGCCAAGCCCCAGGTCTTACATATTTCAGTTGTCACCCAAACTCCCATGAGGTAACCTCACTTAACTTGTGGAGGCAGCAGTCGCCCACTACAATGAAACGACTGTAGGAGTGTCCTTTTCTATTTTAGATGATGGTACGACACATTTAAAATCAAAATAATTTTTATTTCATTAAAAACTCCCTAGTCTCAAAACTTGTCTTTTGCACCAACATGCTTAGTTTATGCTTAAAAGCGAAATCTCTAAATAAAACTCCTTTGGGGAAAACTTCTCAACATACGTGTTTGATGTATGCATATTGATGTCACGCATGTATGTCTGGAATTATAAAGTCAATATGAAACACATCTCAACACATTTATCTCGTATATAACTGCATTCATCTATCCATACTCATAGAGCACCTACATAGCTCAATATATTTCAGGTAGCAGATTATCATATATCAATCTAGTCATATATAAACTTCACAGCAGATTATCACATTAGCAATCCAGTCATACATGAATTTCATGGTAGATCATCACGTTAGTAGGCAATCACATAATCATAATACTTCTCATAACACAATAGGTACACTGCACACATTTTTTTTTAAAATTTAGAAAATTTAGTTCATGTTGTAGTGAGGTTGTATTTATAGGTTCGCACTACTATTACCAATTTACCCGTGTTCTACCGCCTTTTCTAGTAACCCTCTTTGAATGCACTCTAATGTCAAAGTGTATCCAAACACATTATAATTCATTATAGAGAAAATCGTAAATCTAATCCCAATTATTCTACCCCCTCTCGTTAACT
>WUAT03189724.1:0-18843 GCA_010015005.3 Ulmus americana | reverse complement strand
GAACATTGATACCAACTATCGAGGAAATGAAAAATTTTGAGAGCTTTCTAGACTGGAAATGGGCATGCCAAAGATAGAGTAAATGAGCTCTTAATGAGGTAATGTGAGAGATCAACAGTTACACTCATTAATGAGCTAGTTGTTGGACTTTATAGCTAGTAGAATGAAAGGCTATGAGCTGATGACCATAATGGAGCATTGATGGCCATCAAGGGAGCAATCAATGCTATGTAACCCCCATGGGGAGTTAAGGTAGAGTGAGCTGAAAGGTCAAGAATCACCCATTGGAGAGTGACCTAATTCATGGTGGATTAACCTGACCCATAAAGTATCTCAGCCTATGAACTGGGATGGCCCATAGAGTGGGTAGGCTGCAAAATGGGCCATCGTGTGAGATAGGCCTAGTGTAGAGTACATTGGACATGAGCCTTGTATGAGCCAATTGGGCTTAGATGTAGGACTTGAGGTGGGCCTTGGCATTGAGCCAATGGAACTGTGTTGTCACATTGAACCCACATCGATGGGCCGTGACATTGAACCTAAGGATAGTATGACACGACACGAGGCTAACTGACCCGTTTTGACGATAAAATAGTCCATATGGATTTTTGCCCATACAATTCGTCCCCCACTCTCTAAGTTTAGGAGTACTAATCTTAGAGAGTAGATCTAGTTGATTGCAAAGACCGTAGGATCAATTCACAACCTCAAAGCAAACAAACAACATTGAAGTCAAAATGCTTGTCAAAATGACATGCCATGTGGAATTGTTTGAAACCAGTAATGGTTGGTTAAGCACTTGGACTCAACATTGAGTCAGATGAGCATGTACGAATGCTAGGCTCGACGTGTCATCATGTGAAGCCTTGGAAAGGAGTCGTGGCAGTCTAGAAGAAGAGCTTGTCATATGGATGCTACGATAAGTTGTTAAATGATTTTCTTATTCAGTACATCGAATGCAGATGATTCATGAGATTGGACTCGGCATATGTCATATAAATGCTAAGGATGTTGTGTGAACTCATGGAATATACGACATGTCATATACGTTGGCATATTTTTTTCACATTATGAAGAGTAAGACTCGACACAACATCAAAAGGGCATTTATGGAATGCAATGGAAGGTATTAATCGTTTGGCTTCGACTCGACATGATGTCGAGTGCAAAGGGTTGGTTGGAGATTATGCTTTTCTGTTCACATGAGTCACACTCAACATTGTAGGCATGTGGGTAACTGTTGATGTGTGAAGGAAAATATGCAACCTATGAAGGAATCCACTGCACTTGAAATTACGTCGACTGCAATCATGATAGAGATATTTCCATCGAATTGGATTGATGTCGAGGGATTGCCTTTGTTGGAGGGTTTCACGAAAATGCTGTGAACAAATCCATGTACGGCTAACTCAATGTGTTCTCGAATGTAGCTTGGAAGTTGAATACGGTGTATCGTGTCTTTGACTTAACAAAATATTCCAACTTGCAAAGTTAGTAATATTCAAATTGCACTCGACATTATGTCGAGTGAGGCATCAGTAGAGGAGTTTGAAGTCTTGAGCATTAGGTGTGTCTTCTTTACTCAACATGACGTTCTGTGGTCTCTACGTTGGGCCAATGATGGCTTAAGTAAATAATATTCCTTGACTCAACAAGATGTCGAGTCGAACAAAGAATGAGAAGTACTTTACTTAATAATGTTGTGTCACATAGGGTGAGCTTATGTGGCACTTGTGGGGCATGTGTGATGCATGCATAGGCGGGAATTTTAAAAGTTGATTTCACTTTTTTGTTTTCCGAGGCATTATTGATGGTTGACACATGTTTTGACCCACCAAAAAGTGGGCTTTTGTTCCTTGGCTTTGCAGGGAAGCTTCACTTTGGTATTTTTTTTATTTTTTTTTGAAGTTTAGAGCATTGTTCAAGGCGATTTTTTTTTTATTTCTAATTTCAATTTGCTATTTTTTCATCTCCAATTTTAGTTCAAGGTAAAAACATTGGAATTTCTTAGTTTTTCTTGCATTTTTCGCCTCAGCCTTCTATTTGGGGGCATTTTGATAGCATTTAGACATTGTTTCATTGGGTATTAAAGTTAAACTGAAGTGGATTTTTTATTTTTCTTTGGGTATTGGTGTTTTTGTCATTTTTGTGGGGTTTTGAGGTTGATTTGAAGCTAGACAAAGTGTTTGGAAGTTTTTAGAAGCTAGAACAATCAAATTTGGGTATATTTATGTTTTAGGTCAAGATCTGCTGGTTATCTTCTTTGTGGGTACAATTCCAAAAGACAAAAGCAAGTCATCTGGACTTTACACTCGACATCAGGATGAGTGCAGCCTTGGAGAGCCACATCTATACTTTATAAATTGGAAGTTCACTCAACATTAGGTAGAGTGAAGCTTTGTTGGACTTGTGATATCCTGTGGGTGTATTACGTTCTTGCTAGGTGCATTCGACGTAAAGTCGAGTGTGACGTTTGTGACCTTGTGAAGGCCTGCACCTTGTATTGTAGCTATTTGGGGTGAACTTGACATTTGGTCGAGTGCAGTGATTAGGAATCGTAAGTTTGGAATTGTGGAGTGCACTTGACAGTTGGTCAAGTATAGCTCACTGGAATTGTGAAGCCCAACTTGAAAGGTATCGAAATCGTGTGAAGATGTCATCTCCAATGAGAATATTCATGATTTAGGTAGAGGCTTTGATTACCGAGTGGGATGAACATGGCTCCTAATAAGGGAGTAGTATATAGGATACAATCCCAATGGCAAGTTCAACTGACCGTGTATGGTAAAGTGTGAGCGCTGGGTCAAATAGGGATGTCCTGTCTGACAAAGATGTCAAGACTGAGGAGTTGGGCACAGTCGAGTCTAAAGGTGAAGGCCAACTAGTTGAACGTGGTGAAGAGGAATGTTCGTCAAGTCATCCTGGTGAGGAAATATTGATCAACAATCCCCAATCAAAGAGGCCGACCTAGGGAAACTTAGATACTTCTACAGGTTTCCTATGTCAATTGAGATCCGAGCCCAAGAGGCTTATGAACATGTGGACTGGGTCATGCCCAGATGGATGGAAATCTATGAGTTACCCTTTCAAGATGGGTTAAGGTTGCCCATCCCTTAATGAGGGAGGTGTTGGACCATTTTGAGGTCATGTCGAGCCAGGTGATGCCAAATAGATGGTGATTACTGATGTCCCTAGAATGCCTTAGCATGCGACATGATGTCGAATGCGGGCTTGGCAAGGTGCTTTACTCCTATTACTTGAAGGAGTATGACAAAGTGAAGGGACGGTTTCAATTCATCTTGAGGAATTAGAGGAGTGCCCTAGTCACTTGCCTAAGGTCGAATGACCGAGGGTGGAAGGACAAATACTTCTTTTCCAAGGGCGAATTATTATTCAGGCTTGATGGACCCAGGGATGCAGTATCCCACTAGAGAACAATAAGTAAGTATTGTTTGTTAATTTTGTTCATATGTATGACTAAATCTGATCTTCTTGTCGTGTGCAAATAAGGACTTTAATCAAGCTGCACCGAGTGGTCTTCTTGCTAAAGAGCGCACTCAACAATTGTTGGAGATCCCTATAGGCCAGAGGGATTGGAGGGTCATCTTGTCCAAGCCTAGGTTGTGAGCCAGTCATCTTTGTAACTTAGTGGAGGAGGTGTAACAAGGTATACCTGTGCCTCCCCTTAAGTTTCTTTCGCTTATCCTTCGTCTATGGTGTGCTATACAAGTCGTGTACAGTAAGTGTTCTATGCAACCTCTAAAACACGATAAACTGTCGCTTGTAGAGGAGATAATGTCTGGTAAGTTTACTTTTCCATTGGCCAAGGAGGCTAATAAGTTGAGGAAAGCGGAGGGAGAAAAGAAGCAAAAGAAACTGCTTCCTGATACATCGCATGTCGATAGGGTAATTGGGGCATAATCTACCCGAAGTGAGTCAGCTGAGCCTTCCCCATCCAAGTGTTTGGCCAAGAAGGAGAGATTGAGTAAAGAGGGGGTAGTGACCCTGACTTTGCCGAGTGACGGGTCTGTCTACTCCGACCCTGCTTTCATGTGGCCTGTTGTTGAGTCCTTACTCGTCCCGACCGACCACAAGATGCTGAGTGATATCGGGCTGATGTAAGTAGCCGACTTGGGTATCACCCACCACCACCAGGTAAAGTGTGTTTGTAGTTAAGATTTAAATTTTCAAAGTATGGAATCTAATTTGTCACATTTTCTTTATAGAGCTTTGTCTCCCTCGTCCACATGAAGCAGACTATATCTGCTCAAGAGAAACGGAATGTGAACCTAGCAGTGGTGAATGCCATTCTAAGGAAACAGGTTGTCCAATTGCAAGCTAGGCAAGGTGATCTAAAAAAGAGGAATAATGGCTTAGAGTCATCGCTTGTTGAAGAAAGGGTCACTAGGGAAGTTGAAAAAGTGGTTGTTGACCAGCTTGTGCAAATGAAAATTCTAGCGGTTGATGCAATATTGCATGCTCATGCAGAACTGATGGAAGAATACAAAGCTAGATAGCAAGCCGAATGGGACCCTAATTATCAGATTGGGCTCTGGCATGATCGGGAGCTCAAGCTGGCTGAAGGAGCGACTGAGGAAGATGAGGCTCCTCTTCAGATCGAGATGCTGCAACCAGTTACTGGAGATGAGGAGATGTTGGTTGCTGATGAGCCGTGTGTAAAAGAAGGTCCTTAGGAAGAGGAAATATAGAGGAGCTGGCGGGGTTGGAGAATGTGGGCTCAAATACTTAGTTATATCTTGATTTCCTTGCATTGATGTAGTCTTTACTTTATGGCGCATGTAGCCAATTGGTACTTGATACTGTTTTTGGATCGCACACTGATGCCACTTTATTATATATATGACTTAGCCTTGTGGAACATTCTTTTGATATGTAGTATACAATTTAGAGGGGTTGGACCCTCAGTTTCCCAAGGAGGTTCCTTTTGACTTATTGTCTTTGTGTCACATGTAGCTTGTAATGTCGTAGATGACAATCTAGTAGCATGAACAAATTCTAAATATTAATCACTTCAATCAACCAAGTAGTATGAAATAAAAATGGCTTAGAACTAAGAAAATATCGAAGAGAAAATATCAAAAATGTAACAAAATATATTCCCCCATCCTAAGTGTAGTGCCCAGCTGGGTGGTATGCTTTGGTTGGATGCAACTCATCGAAGTATATCAAGCATGTAGAGTGTGATTATAATCAATTAGATGCTTGTTGGTCCAAGGCAACCAAGGATATTATAAGCTGCAGGAGCTTGATACAAAATGATGTAACATGACTAGCAATGATGGAAGATAGACAGGTGTAGAACCTTGTCGTTTGTCCCCCAGTAGAGTGCAGCTGATCTGCAAGACACATGTTAGGGCGACCGATGGCTACACTCAAGTTAGTATTCATTTGACAAGTCTAAACACAAAATAAAAAGCGTAGAGTAAAGGACTCCATGTTGTGTCGAATGGAAAAATTGCCTGGACAATTGCAAGAAAGAAAATTGTGCCATCGGCCCTCCGTTGCTTAAGTCAGTCTTTTTCTTCAGGATGAAAAAAAGAAAATAGAAGAGAAGTAAGGTGAGAAACTCCTTTTAAAGTGAAAACGGTGGCTTGCAAAGTACCTACATGAAATGTGAGATAGAAGTAATATGCTAATGGCCGAACCCTAAATTATTCAACACTCAAAACTCATAAACAAAGTTCAAAGTTTGAGCAAAGTTCATAGATGATATAGCTTGAGGTGGATGGCATTCCAGTTGTTGTGGATGTCGTGTCCATTATGAGCTTAAAGCTTGTAGGCTTCTTTTCCAACCACCTTGACGATCTTGTAGGATGGTGCTGAGTTTTTCTGGAGTAAATTGAGACACTTGTCCGAACCATTGGAACATGTCGTAGCATCAAACGTAGTTCATAGAGTCTGAATGCATTGTGGGCCAGTAGTAGCCTACTGTGAGTGCTCGATTCGTAGGGCCATCCCCCAGCATGGTTTGCACATTCTCCTTGGTGGAGCTCAGCTAAGATGTAGCTTGCTTTAATTGGAGTCACACACTTGAGGTAGGGTCCAAAAAAGGACCTTCTCAGGAGCTAGCCATCGAGGATAGAGAACCTTACAACCTTAGCCTGAAGGCATCGTGCTTGTTCTTATCGTCCAAAAAATTGTTACTTGTTAAGTAATTTAGGATAGGAGTCATGCGTGAGTCAGATGTATCAATTGTGGTGACTTTAGCTAGAAGATCTTTCCATACGGCTGGCCATTGGAGATAAAACAAAGGAATAGCTTGTGAGGCTGTCACTAGGATGGTTGAGTCAAGGTTAGCTAGGGCATCCGCATGTTTATTTTCAAGTCTAGGAATTTGGAGGATGTTGTACTCTTTGAATGTATATTGCAAACCCTTGACATGGGCTAGGTAGGCTGTCATTTTGGAGTCTTTTGCTTGGTAAGTGCCAAGCAGTTTGTTAACTACAAGTTCTTCTTGATACCCATGTCTCTGGCGAGTGAGAGTTTGGCAATGAGTGCCTCGTATTTGGCTTCATTTTTGGTGGCCTGGAAACCACATCGGATGGCTTATTGGATCAAGTCCCCCTCGGTTGAAATGAGGACCAGACCTATGCCTTATATGTTCACGTTGCTTGAACCATCCACCGCGAGTGTCCACTTGGACGTAGAGCACTCCATTAGGCTAAGTAAATCCTTGTTAGCTTGGATGAGGGAGTTAGGAACAAAGTCTGTGATGAAATCATCCAAAACTTGAGACTTGAATGCAGTGCGAAGATGCAAGGTGAGGTCATTTTCACAAACCTCTACAACCCCCTTGGTGAGGTGACTAGAGAGCTCAGGCTTGTGTAGGATGCTTTTCAATGGGTTGAGCACAATGATTGGATGGCATTGAAAGTACGGCCTCAACTTGCATGTTGTGGTGCAAGCTTCTCAAGTTGGGTGTAATGTGTCTCGACATCAAGAAGGGACTTACTCATGTAGTAGACTAGGAGTTTCTTGTTGTCTTCTTCTCGTATGAGCACAGTGCTCATGGTAGCCTCAAAGACTGCAAGATAGATGAAGAGTCATACCCCATCTTTGGGCTTGGAAAGGAGTAGAGGAGAAGTGAGATACTTTTTGAGCTATTGGAGAGCCTCTTTGTAGACTGGAGTCCATTCGAAGTCCTTAGACTTGCGTAGAGTGGCAAAGAAAAGATGACACTTCTTTGATGATCTAGAGATGCAACAACTGAGTACAGCCAGCCTTCTTGCTAGGCTCTGGACATCCTTGATGCATGTAGGTGAAGGGATGCACATCACTGAACAAATATGATATGGGTTGGCTTCTATGCCATGTTGAGTGACCATGTAGCTTAGGAACTTTCCTGAAGCTATTCTGAATGAGCATTTGGTAGGGTTGAGCTTCATGTTGTACTTCTTGAGGACTTTGAAGGCTTGGTGAAGGTGATCAAGGTGTTGATCAGCGTGGAGAGGCATGTTGTCTATGTAGACTTCCATGGTGTTGCCGAGTTGGTCAGCAGACATCTTATTGAAAAGTTGCTAGTAGGTTGGACCAGCGTTCTTCAATTCGAAGGGCATGACTTTGTAGTAGAAGATCCCTCTTTTGGTGATGAATGTAGTCTTCTCTTGGTTGTCTAGGTGCATGAGGATTTGGTTGTAGCTTGAAAAGGCATCCATGAAACTGAGCAGCTCATGACCAATGATAACATCAACCAACATGTTGATATGTGGGAGAGGGAAAGAGTCCTTGGGACATGCCATGTTGAGGTCAGTAAAGTCTATGCAAACTCTCCACGTACCATTCTTCTTGCATACTATGACAACGTTGGCTAGCCAGTCTGGTTAGTGTACCTCGTAGACTGATCCAATGTCTATAAGCTTCTGGGCTTCTTCATTGATGACTTTGTTGGGCTCCGGAGCGAAGTTGGAGTTCATGGACTTTTACTTCATGGGTTGATGGTCTGGATCTACTTAGAGTTTGTGGACTATTACCTCTGGGTTGATCCTAATCATGTCCGTGTGTAACCATGCGAAGCAATCATGGTGTAGCTTGAGGAAGTCTATGAGCCTTTATTTGATGTATGTGCTAAGATGTGCCTCGATCTACACTATATGGTCTGGCAGGTTAGGATGAATTGGAACCTCGTCAATCTCATTGATGGTAGGCTGGTTCAGATCCATGAGGCCTGCCGAGTTGACTCTAATTGCTATAAGATCCAGATCGAGAATCTCACCCGAGAACAGCCTCGATTATGTCATTTGTCTATTCTTCCTCAGAAAAATCCTTCCTCTCTTTAACATCAGCTCCTTCAATAAAGTAGAAAAATTAACATTAAAATGTATATGAACACAACAGAAAAATAGCAGCAGCAAAAAGCGAGAAAGAGAAAAAATATAAACCAAAACATACATCTAATAGCCTCAAAAAACAACAAGAAAATAGCAACGGAACAAAAAACCAAGTAGTCAGTTTTAGTATCTTATGAAGAATGAAAATACATGTTAATAGTCTTAGAAAACTGCCTAATACAGCAAGAAACCAAGGCATGAAAACAACAACAAAAAAACATACATTAAATAGCCTCAGAAAACAATAATGACATAAAAAACCAAGTAGTTAATTTTTGTATCTTTAAAAAAACAAAAATACATGTACATAGCCGTAGAAAACAGCATGAAAACATCAACAACAACAACAACAAAAAGCAGGAAAATAACAACTAAAAACCAACAATAATTACAGAGCGAGAAAGAACAAATTTGGGCGAAAACATACATTAAATAGCCTCAGAAAATAGTAGGAAAACATGAACGAAACAAAGACCCAAATAGTCAATTTTGGTTTCTTAAAATAAAAATAAATAAATAAAGCAAATATATATCTTAGAAGTTCATTTTACATATACAATTTTATGTGTTATTCATAATTAAAGATAGTTTTACTGGTTTTTTTCACATGTCAAATCATTTAGACACTTATAGTATATCTAGTGGCCTCCGAAAACAACAACCATACAAAAACCCAGAAGTCACTTTTAGAAACTTTAAAAAAAATGAAAGTATCATTAAACAACAAGTATATCTTATGTATCCTATAAGTTGATTACATATGTAGACTTTTAGGTATTATTCGAAGATATTTTTAGGTGTAATTCCAACTAAACGAATCATATTTACATGTATACTATATCTAAAGTCCTAGAAAACAGCATGAAAACAACAAGGAACCAAAAACCCAAGTACTCACTTTTTACACATTGTACAAAATGAAAATCCCGCTATATATATGTATGCTATATCTTATGACCTCAAAAAACAACAGGAAAAGTGCAACCAAGACAAAAACTGGGTTGTCACTTTAAGTACATTTAAAAACACAAAAATACCAACACATATTTCATATAATGGCCTTAGATATTTCAAACTATTTTGGTTTACAACATGAAAACTTAAAAATGAGGAAAACAACATCCAAAACAAACAGATATTTCCAAGTATTTTCATATGCTTTGAAACCAAATATGGAAAATTGCAACCAAAAAATATCAAAAACAGCTTACAATAGTGCAAATAATGGCAAAAACAAAGTCCTATTTGCTCCAAAGAGCTCCACTACATAACATACCAGGCCTCATTTGCTCAAAAGAGCTCGACTAAATGAAATATAAGACCTAAATTGCTCCAAAGAGCTCCACTAAAGTGAAGAAATACTTACATATTTGGCAACCAATGTATCATCGCCCGATCCATGCTCGGCACTCCAATGCTGTAAGTGAAAAGTATCAATATGTCTGGACGATGCAAACATAGACAAGCCACGTCTAGTGTGGTGACGCGGTGTAGTTACAGACCCATTCCTTGTATGTCATTTGTGCTTTGATCGACTCACAACACTCTTTGCACTTAGGTCCTTCACAAAAGAATTAGATTTATTACTAAAACAAACAGATAATGAAACTCAAACTAGTTTGGTATATTAATTTTTGTGTGAATTGGATTATTACGTTACCTTGTATTTAGGGGAGACATACATGTTGCACAAGTAGTCCCAGTCAGATTGCTCGTGTTTTTCTGCATGAGGCCTCGATTTAACTTCTTCCAACTTCTCTTCACCGTTAATCTCCTTAACGTATTTTTGAAACCCATGTCTCACTCGGTGCCATAATCTACCCATATAAGCATCTATAGACTTACGTGATACCAGATTATTGAGATCAACATCAGATAATATCTAAAAAATAAAGAAAGATTAGTGGAAGCCACAATTATATATTACATAAAACAATTATAAATTTAGCAATACTAAACAAACCAACAGATGCAACGGCATAGGAGCCCTAACTTCCTCTGGCACCAATCTCCACTCACTATAATAATGGGGAGCATGTGAATGAAAAATGAAACCTATCTCATTGTTGAATCACTCAACATGCTCTGAAATGGCAATGGAAGTAGCAGCATCGAACTGGATGGGCAACGTAGCACTAGCCACTGTAAAGGCATTGTACGTCCTTTTCCCACAAATGGGACCACGAGAATGAGAAGTCGCAGCTACGAAAATATCATTAGAAAGCATAATTTGTATTAGAAAACAGCAAGGTAACATGATGGCAACAACAACAAAGGTAAAAAAAAAAAAAAAAAAAAAAAAACTAAAATAGTAGTACAAATTATGGAAACAACAAACCAAAAATCAAAAATACCATAAAACAATAGGAAAATAACAATAGAACAAATAATAGTAGGAAGTAGAAACAACAAGAAAACAAAAGAATATATCACAAATCATGAATAGTATATCCAAGTAACTCATAAAACAATAGTAAAAAAACAAAAAAAAAAAAACCAAGTACTCAGCTTTAGTATGTTAACATAATTATGTCAATCCAAGAAACTAAGTATTCAGTTTTAGTAGTAGTGAAAAAAACGAATATAGCAATTTATATAGTAGGACTTGATTGTAACGTGCATACATACTTCTATGTGCTATTCTATTTTAAAATAGATAGTTTTATGTGTTATTCCAAGAAATCAAGTCCTTTTTACATTGATAACAGCACAAAATCAGCAACAAATCAAGAAACAAATGGCTCAGTTGTACCATCATTGGAAAAAACAAAAAATAGCAATATTAATATAGTAGACATTGATTTTAATGTACATGCATACTTTTAAGAGTTATTCCCATTTTAAGTTGTTAGTTTTCGGTGTTATTCCAAGGAGTGAAGTCTTATTTACATTTATAAGATGTCCAAAGGTCATAAAACAGTAAGAAATCAGCAACAAACCAAGAAACCAAGTACTCAGTTTTAGCAGCTTTAAAAAAACGAAAATAACCTCACAAAACAGCAATATATCAATAATATTAGGAATTAGAAATAACAAGAAGACAAAAGAATATCACAAATTATATATAGTATATCCAATGGACTCAGATAACAGTAGGAAAATCGCAAAAAAAACCAATTACCCAGTTTTAGCATGTTAACATAATTCAGTCAATCCAAGAAACCAAGTATTCAGTTTTAGCAGCATTGAAATAAACAAAAATAGCAATTTATATAGTATGAGTTGATTGTAACGTCCATGCATAATTTTATGCCTTATTCCCATTTAAAGTTGGTAGTTTAAGGTGTTATCCCAAGACAAGGTTGTCCTATTTACATTTATATCATGTCTAAAGGTCAGAAAACAGCAAGAAATCAGCAACAAGCCAAGAAACCAAGTACCCTCAATTTTAGCAACTTTGAAAAAAACAAAAATAGGCTAAGAAAACAACACCAAGATCAACTCCAGTTTACATGAATAATATGTCTAATGGCCATAGAAAACAAGGGTAAAATAGCAACAAACCAAAAACCTAGGTACTTATATTTACCTTTTTTTTCTTTCTTTTTTCAAACGAAAATAGCAAATACATGTATATTAGAAGTTGAGCGTATTGTGCATGTATACATTTACGTGTTATTCCCATTTACAATTTGCATTTCTAGGTGTTATTCGAACGAATGAAATCATACTTGAATGAATAGTATGTCAAACCGGCTTATAAAACAGCAAGAAAACAACAAAAAAACAAAAACAACTAAGTACTCAAGAAAACTTAAATTGTATGTTACCTATAGTAGAAGAAGATGGTGAAGAGGAAGCTCTCATAGTATGAGCCATAGAAGCAGGGGATGCTCTGACATTGGGAGATGAAGCAGTACCCATCGAAGATGATGGTGCTAAAGTAAAACTAGGAGCAGCAGTAGATGCATTAGCCGAAGGCTCCTTGGTCAGATGAGCTGCAGTACAAGCAATAGTACTTGCTCGGGTGGAAGGAGCACTAGATGATGTCGGTGGAACCAATGGTGGTATGGGTATAGCTCGCGTGGAAGGTTATCAAGGTGAAGCAGATAGACCTACAGATCAGGTGGTAGGTTATAGAGGTAAGCCAATCGGACCCTTCAACCTCATGGACACCCCATCGATGGCATGACCACCACGAATACGACCTTGGAAACACTGTCCTCCCGTAGAAATTGGTGCCATTATTCTATTACTAAGCCACAACGAGTTGTAGTATATATTGTATTATATGTTTATTCACAAAAAATATAAATAAGCATTTATTTACAAATATAGGTTAACAAAAATCTACTGTCGTCGTTGTTTTCAACTACATTATCATCATTAGTGTCATAAAAAAAATTCCATCAACATCACTGGCTAAACTTTCTGTATCATCCCCATCATAATTGGCAGATCTTTCTATATCATCCCCATCATAATTGGCAGATCTTTCCGTATCATCCCCATCATCATTGTTAGAACTTTACATATCATCCCCATCATCATTGTTAGAACTTTATGTATCATCGCCATCATCATTTAGGTGTGCAGAATGAGTATTTTAGAGTAATTCTTAAGCTGATATAGAGATATCAACAAACAATTGGTATGGAAATTCAATGGGGGCAACTTTTTGGTTGACCAACAATGCAAGATCAATACTTTCCTTTATCGGTTGAAGTGGGGGGGGGTGGTTTATCATGCAAGTCATTCTCATCATCAACAATGTCAACAAAAACATCTTGTTCGACAATGTGATCTGAAACTTCATACACATGACGATGATACATCATTTGCACTATCATACACTCACTTTCTCTCTTCAAGTCGGGCAAGTAAAAGACTTGTCGAGCTTGACTCGCTAGAAAATATGGTTGATCTTCATACCAACTAATCTTGATGTTTATAGAGGTGAGGTTTTGATCAACAACCTTTATAACATCTGAAGGATTAGTGTTGAACCAGTGGCATCGAAACAACAATACAAATCTGTTCAAAATATATACAACCTTCATAATTTCCAAAATGACCCCGTGGTAGACATGTTCTGACATATTAGAAATACATTGAGTACGAAAAGTATCATCGAGACCCTTAGAGCGAAAATGTATACCATCCACAACACAGCCTTGTGAATAAATATAACGTTCTTTAGGGCCATTAGATAATGAGTACAAGCCATCAGTGCATTTAGGGAGCCTTGTTGTTTTAGGTAAGTAATCTACAATGATATTCGAGTAAGATCATTAAATCTGAATATATGATGGTAAATCATAATTCAGTGGTAAAGTATGTTAACTTTTTCCTAAACCAACTACGAAATTGTTCCTTATGAGATTTGTGGAGATCATTTAGGGAATAACCAGCCTACCAAAGTTATTGTCCTTGCTTGCTGCCACATTAGAATGTAGTGAGTGTCAGAATAGTATAAGAATTTATAGCAACTGGAAATAGAAAAAAGTAAGTTGAACTCACTCACTCTAAATAATTCTCTACATAAACATTGTACATGTTGTTTAGGATATACCAATGCACTTCTTTCCTCTCAGTCAAAAGCAACTCCAACTGAGAGAAACCAAACTTGCAGAATCTAAAGTTAAAGATGTCCAAGTCTTGGTCATTGTTAGACATTTGGTGATCCCAGTTCCGCTCCAGCTGATTAAAACGAGTGTTGATATTTTTCATGTATCTTGAGAAAAAAGTAAGTGCTTCTTCCAAAAGGTATGCCTCAGCAATTGAACCATCTAGACATGCTATGTTTCTCACATACACCTTGTATGTACCCATCCAACGTTATGGCCCATACATCCTTCCATAGGACACTAGACCACCCAAAAGCGTTTGCTCTGGTAAGTGAACACACAAATGCACCATTATTGTGAAGAATGCAAGTGGGAAAATTCTCTCCAATTTGCACAGAATTATAATAATCCCTTTCTTCATTTCTTCCAATTTTAAAATTTGTAATGTCCGGAAGCACAACTTCTCAAAGAATTGATAAAACTCAATCAGAGTTCCTCATATTGGGTTGGTTAAGTAATTTAGAATACCAACCGAAAGTAGTTTTTGCATCAAAACATGAGAGTCATGTGTCTTCATCCCATATAGTTTATTATTCTTCGTTACACAATGACTTATGTTAGATGCTAACCCATCAGGTAACCAAACAGATCTAATGAATTCACAAAAACCCCTACACTCTTCCTTTGTTAAAGTGTAATTTGCATGTGGTTGGGGCACACCAGATGGACTCTTGTGAAGCCATAATTGACGTCTAATATTGAGCAGACACAAGTTGTACCGAGCCTTCAAATTTTCCTTTCTTTTTCCTTCAATATCTAACAAAGTCCCGATGATATTGTCACAAACGTTCTTCTCGATATGTATTACATCAAGATTGTGACATAGTTTAAGGGTCAACCAGTACGGTAACTCAAACAGAATGCTCTTTTTCGACCAATTCAAATCCAAAGGAAGTCTTTTGCTCTTTCTAGAAGAATTAGAAGGCATTTTTCTGGGATCACGAGGCTGAAGCATATTCAACTATTCTAGAATATCATCATTTTGGAATTGACGAGGTGGTCACCTTTTTTCAAATGACCCATCAAACTCCAAGTCATTCCACCATGGATGATTGCTATCCAAGTAAGAACGATGGCCAACATAACATTGCCTATGGAGAATCGCCTTGTAATGAGTATCTCCCAAACATATAAGACAAGCTAACTTCACTTATCTGCTCCAACCAGACTGGTATCCATATGCAGGAAAGTCTGATACTATCCAGATGACTGCTACATGCAATTTAAACACTTTACGAGCATGAGCATTGAAACAATCAACTCTAATCTCCCAAAATTGTTTCAACTAATCAACTAAGGGACGAAGGAATACATCGAACTCCTTACCAGGTGATTTGGGTCGTGGTATTAGTCATGATAAGATAAAATTAGTCTTCACCACCGATATCCATGGAGGTAGATTTTAAGGCATTACTATAATTAGCCACATACTATATAGATCATGGACATGTTGCCAAATAGATTAAATCCATCAAAAGCTAAGCCCAGTCTAATATTTCTCGAGTCAATAGCAAATCGTTTATGAAGTGAATCAAAATGCTTCCAAGCTTCCCCATCAGCGGGATGTCTCAAGACACCGGGTTCACAGAAATATTCTTTCTTATACCATTGCATCAACTTAGCTATATGCTTCCAACTGAATAGCCATGTCAAACAAGGAGTGATGGGAAAGTAACACAATCTTTTGTGCATAACAATTTTGCAGACATACCTATCTGCTTGACAGACATGGCAAACTTGGTCACTACTGTGCTCTCCATAATACAACATACAATCATGCTTGCACACATCTATTTGTTCATACCCCAAACCGACATCACAAAGCAACTTTCTTGTGTTGTAGTAACTTTCCTGACAAAGATTTCGACACAACCAAACTTCATGTAACAACTTCAACAACATATCAAAGGAACAATTAGTCCACTTGTTCAAAAATTTTATGTGCATTAGTTTTACAACGAATGTCAGGGCTGAAACGTTTGCATGACAAGCATTGTATAACGGAGAAGTTTGCTCCTCAAACAACATGTCATATCGTGCTTGCTCAGTAAATGCACTCTAATCATCAAGAATATTGGACGTAGACCCAATGTCAAAGAATTGTTTGTAGGTGGCATCTAGCAAAGCTTCTTCCATCTCATCTATTCCCCTCTCTTCAATTTCATCTTCTTCGATGAATTGAACTTTGCCATGCAAGACCTAGACAATGTTTGTGCTTAAGAAACCATTCCAAAACAAATGCATTTGTATATTAGCTAAATTCTTCTTTTTATGGTTCACACATCTATTACAGGGGCAAAAGGTGTTTCCATGCACATCTAAGCTTGCTCACACAAAATGGATGAAGTCATTAACTCCATCATAATACTTAGTGGACAACCAATTATTTGTTGATGTCCAAGTCCAGTTCATGTCTGTTAGATTGGAAAGATTATTAAGATGTTCAAGACCATAACACATCATTTTATTAATATATTAAATGTTGGTATTAATTTTAAGTGTGTTGTATTTGGTAGTTGATACCATTTTAGTGTTATTATTTTCTATTACTTGCCATTATTTAAATTTTTAGCAAAGGAAAAAAAGAACAACATGCAGTAATTAGATAATATTAGATTTTATATTTTTAAGGCTGGTTCATCATCAACAGCAGGAAAACAACAACAACAAAAAAACCCAAACCAATTGGTTTTTAGCAACGTAAAAAAATGAAAAATATATATATTATAACAAACAACTTTACTTAGAAAACTAGATATAATTTACCGAAAAATCAAAGTGAATTTTTTTAAAAAACTATCTCGTTGAAATTTTGAAAATCTTTTATAGGTTGATATAGTCTAAGAAAAGTCATATCATCACTAACTATTTTTTTTCCCAAAACCTATTTTGTAAAACCAGAGTTGTTAGCAAGTCACCAAACATGCTCGACTTATAAATTTACAAACATAAAGTAAGGGATATTAAAACACGATTTCAAGCTTATGAAAGCGAGATTAAAATGAAACCTTAACTACATAACCAAATGCAAAAAATAAACTAGAGTAGCAAATGTTGCCCATTCCCACCTTCCGAAATGCTCGGCCTAGCAAAGCTTGACATATTAAATGGAGTAACTATACTTGCCTTTGGTGCCTACAGCACGAACGTAAGTTGTGAGCCGAAGCCTAGCAAGTACATACATATAACTCACAAAACAATGCAATAGTTTCAATATAAGCATCTCATCAGTCAAGCAATTATATCACAGTCAGAATATGTATGCACAAGTACTCAATTTATACATACTCTTTTCTCTTTTTATCACTTATCATTAAACTCTAATAGAGTTTCCGTTAATTTATAGACTCGGGCCCCGTGTACGTACCTGGCACGCAACCAAAGAGTTTGCAGGGAGAGCTACCTAGGTCCTCCACAAGTCTATGGTCCAACACATTCAGTATAAAAAAATATCCACCTTGCTTCAACACGAATGGGGTAATAGTGGACGGTATCGTCAAATATCGGTAGAATGCCTTCAAGCACTCTAATGAATGTGGGTACGACTCTATGTATATATTTTCCTCATCTCACAATATCATTTTGTTTCGACCAACTTGTCTCATTATGAAACGTCCTGACTTTTCATAATCATTTTATGCTTATGATTTTAAAATTTGAGGCCAATATTTTTTTTTCTTTTAAAGAAAAAACATACTAACACTCAGAACGTTACTAACTTGTAAATCATATATTTTCTTTGGGGGTTTTCAAATCTAATTTTGATTGAAAACATTTTTCTAGAAAATATTATAAAACAACTTTCTATTTCAAATTACCACAGTAAACTTATTTTAAATTATTTTTTCATACGTTTATAAATATTAAAGTAATATTTTTGATAGTCGACTAATATTACCATAATATAATTATCTGGGACAAATTTTAAATAATAGTTATAGAATATATCACGCAAATCCCAAATAGTTTTCCTCAATAAAATATCTTACGCAAGTTCTAAATAATGGTCATAACAAAACATATTGCACAAATCCCAAATAGTAGTCATAAGAAAATACGTTACCTAGAGCAAATAAAACATCCGAATTAAAATATAGTTTCCAATAACAAATTATATAGGTAAACTTTATTGTCCTTTAACTATTACCAAAAGAAAAGCTTAATTGCGGAATACTAATGACAACTCATACCCCTACCATTTCAAGAACACAACACCTGCCTGCGACCGATCTAGTCCTACTACAGATTTACAGGCTACTTACCCTTGTTTCTTGTAACACAAACATACAATATGAGCTTTCGCCCAGCAAGTACAAGAGTGTTTGTATAAAATATACACATTCAAAATGAAAACAAAATAACATAACACATATTCATAAAATATTTCTTAAAAATTCATTTTTAGAAAACTTATCAATTTTGTTTATATGGGTCATGTGCCTTACTAGTGCGTGCATACAAAGGGAAATTGGAGGGAGCTACTCTCTGGTATCACCTACAGTCTCATACTTATATTCATGCATTCCCTTGGGTCGAAACATTGCCTCCCTTAGGTCAGAGAGTTGATACGACACCTTAAAAACTTTTTATAAAAACTTGCTTTATCGTTCGTAAAAACATAGTTCCATAAAAAAGAGTTCATAAACGTGAAATTCATAACACATAACAATTAATCACATGTAGTCATTACATATAACATCATACTTTATATATTTATATTACAGTAAGTTGTACTTACTTGGAGTACGTCACTAGCAACTAGAATTCCTTATTTGCTCTGGTTGGTTGAAGACCTGATTAGGGTACTCCAACAATTAGGACTCAATTCTGCTTGTTAACATATTAAAAATTACCCTTAACTAACATTTGTATAATTAAATGACTTTACTTATGAATTTTTGATTAGTTTAATGACTATTAAGGGTTAA
>WUAT03189613.1:0-11768 GCA_010015005.3 Ulmus americana | reverse complement strand
AGGTGTCTTTAGGAAGATGTACCCTAGTGCATATATTTTTTGCAAATGATATTGTTTTAATTGATGAAACTAGGGAATGTTTAGGCGGGAAACTCGATAGGTTGAGGGAGGCTTTAGAAAGTAGGGGTTTTAGGATTATTTGCTCGAAGACAAAATTTCTCGCTTGAGACTTTGGGCTCGATTCAGGAGAGAGGGGTAGTTCGATGGAGTTAGAGGGCGTGAGGGTTTCAGAGTGTGAGGTTTTTTGTTAAAAATAAAGCTATTGGAGAATATGTAAATCATAGAATTAAAGCTGGCTGGCTGAAGTAGAGGATGGCGAAAGGAGTATTATGCGATAAAAGAATGCCTATAGGTTATTCCTTTCATTTAAGCTGTCTAATTTGTTACTTACTATTTTGATTGATTAATTTATGGGTTTTCTGCTTCATTTAAGCTTTATGGCATTATATCTTCGATTGATTAGAGGTTTTTTCATGTTTATAATCTACTATTATGTTGGTATTTCAAGAGCATGGTAGTTGTTGGCTTCAAATTGAATTCTGAAGTTAGGGATATTGTGATTTGCTGAGCTTTGAGGTTAGTGGATTCTATAAAGTATCGTGATTTGTTTTATTGACTGTGTTGAGATAAACATATTGGTTTCTGTAAAGTATCTTGATTTGTTTTATTGACTGTGTTGAGATAAACATATTGGTTTCTGTAAAGTATATTGATTTTTTTGATTTGTTTTATTGTTTGTGATTTGTTTTAGTGGTTTAGTTTTAGGAGTTATCGCCGCACTTATATTGCACTTGGTAGGTTTCTGATTGGGCTTCAATGTTGGTTACAAAATCAAGTAATCTTGTATTTCTTGTCTTCTTTGATGAAGATAAATCTTTCAAGTTGGTTACAATATTTGTGGCTATTTATTAGTATCAGAAAATGACCGATTTTGTCTTGTTTTATCAGAGTATGTTTACATATGTTTCATTAAACTCATGTGCTTTATTTTATATGATTGTGATTCGAAAGGTTACACAATACTTAATTGATTTATGAATTTCATGTGTCCATGCAGTTGAAAGACCTGTTTCATTTGTCATTCTGATCCATAACTTTAATATTTACCATACATTTTATATTGAAGTTTCTTGTTTGCTTTTTTTGGGGTTGCTTCTGTCACTATTGAAGTGTCAATATGGTTGTGGTTGGTATTTAAATCAAAATGGGAGAAGTTCTTAGAATTTATGGATTTTGTATGTTAATTGTTCAATTTTATAGAAGAAGTTGCATGTACCACTGATGAGTGATGGTGATTTATTGCCTGTATGTTAATTGTTCAATTTTATAGAAGAAGTTGCATGTACTACTGATGAGTGATGGTGATTTATTGCATGTATGTTAATTGTTCAATTTTATAGAAGTTGTTTGTTAATTGTTCAATTTTATAGAAGTTGTATGTTTTTGTAGGTTTTTGAATACATTATATTGATGAATGCTTATTTATAATTCGGTATTTTAATTTCAGCAACTTTTAATGACTATAATATTAATATTTGGAGGACTGTAACATTAATTTCTTGATGACTATAATTTTAATTTCTCCTCTAGACTCATCTTTTTTAAATCTTGAAAATTTATTATAGAATTTTAAGTTCTACCTTAAAAAAACAAACTGAAGAAACAAATTGTTATATTTAATAAATCAAGTGAAAAATAAGTTCAAGACCTTTAATCTAATGTAAAAATTATGATTCTCCGTTACTAAAAATTTTAAAATTATAGCAGATTTTAAGAAATTTGGCCTAGCATGAATTGGCTGACTAAGGCCCAAAACCGAAGTTGGCCTGAACCGCTGGTTTCAAAAATCTTGTGAGTTTCGTCAGCCCAATATATTTGAAACTGAGTGATACGGTTTGGGCCATTGAAAATGGAAAAACCAGCCCAAACCGGCCGATGTGCAGCCCTAGTTCAGAGTGTTGGGCTACTACAAGACAACATACGCACAAGATGGCGGTTGCCGAGATGCTTATGTTAAGATGGATATGTGGTAAAAAACATAAGGATAAAATCAGGAATGAAAGAATCAGAAGTTACTTAGGTGTGGCACCCATAGAGCACAAACTTAGAGAGAGGCATTTGATGTGGTTTGGCCATGTACATAAGAGACCAAATTCAGCCTCAATTAGGAAATGTCTAGATTGGCAGGTTAGTAGAGGGTGTAGACGGAGGGATAAACCATTGAAAACTTGGAGGAGGATGGTTAGGGAAGATCACCTTGAGCTGGATGTAGACGAGGGTTTGTGAGAAGACCACATTGCTTGGAGAACTAAAATCCGTGTAGCTGACCTCGAGTCTATTGGGAATGGGCTTTGATGATGATGATTTCTTAACAAAAGTAACCAATTTATTGCAGTGATAAAATTTTAATTGGGAATGCTATAAATGAGTCAAAAATGAAGTCAATGAGTTAAACTATGATGACCGCAAAAGCCCTAGTATATCAAATTAATTTATCATATTAGTACCCTCTAGTTTATCAAATGAATCCTCCTTTTCCATGGAATTGTTTTAAGCAGATATAGTAATTTTACCTAATCATCATCCCTTACATATTGGCAACCTAGAAAGCAGGGAAAACAAAGACTAACCACAAAAATTTGATCTCACTCAAATTGCTTTATCCATAAAACAACAAATATCCAATAGACCTAAGCTAATTTTACACCCGAGGACAATGAAGAAACCAACAGACAAACTATCATCAAATTAAACAATTCAAACAAGAGACACAAATTTCAAATTTCTATCAATCACTTAGTGTTAGATATTGTCCATACTTATAAGTTCATGATCATCCCTATTTTTAGCTACAATCCCAACATGTAGTACCAAAAATCCACTAGAGATAGAAATTGATAACTCTCAAGTCAAAGTACCTCTCACACACCTATTGGGCTATCCAATCTCATTCTAGCTACAACTTTTTAACTGCAAGTTCTCACGTGGATCACTCGTCAAATCTCATCTCCTCTGAGATACAAGTAGCTCCCTTTTGTCTTCTAAGTAAGATGCAAAACAGTATGACCATTACAACATTCTAGGTAGACTTGGATGAAAATAGCTCTCAAACCATGATGATATATAGTCCAAAAGTTCCTGATAACTGTCCCTAAGTGAAAAAAATCAAGAATTGCATAGAGAAAATGCAAGAAAGCTCAAATATAAGAAACATGAAAAACCTGCATAAAACTTGATGCAAATCTTGTGCTCTAGTAAGAATATCTCAAACTCACATAATGACCAAAATCCACTTTCTATGAAAATTCCTAGGACTTTAGATGAAAGCATCAGCTCAAATTATATATGAAAAATCTTAATATTTTATAACAACTAATAGCATATGCTTTGATAGAAATATGAAAACTAGAGAGAAATCCGAAATATCTGCTCCAACAAAAGATAAAAAAAAAATCAAAAAGGGAAATGAAAGGTTATATAAGATCACAGATCACATACTATACTTGTTTTTTATTCAATTTGAGAAAATATATAACGACGAATTCCATAAGAATAATTTAGTTATTGACATACCAAATGACTAAGTTGGAAGCTGGCTTGTGATAGCAGTGAGAAACTAGAAATAAGGGCTAGAAATAAAACAAACAAGTGTAATATGGCATTTATCTTAGCAAATTCAATTAACATGCGGGTGTTTTAATCTATCTAAGTTATAGATACAAATTATAATTTCGAGGCTAATACAACGACATATAAACAAACAAGGATAAGTTTACTATTTAGAGGGAGGAACGTAAGTTTTGAGTAGAAGACATGGAGGAGAGAGTGTTAACTAGTGATGACATAGAACTCAATACCACCTTCAACACTTGCTCCAAACAACCCGATTTCACTATCTTCTGCACTTGAATTAGGACATCCAACACTAGCTTGGTGTCAACTAGAAAGATTAAGATCAAGATCCCTTATGGCCAAAAAAATTAATCCTAGTTTTACTAGTCATGTGGAGTAGATAATTTCGAAGCTTTACCTTAAAACAACACTTGATATGATTCTGATTCGCAATTGGATGAGTATTTTGGTGATTTAAACAGAATTAGTATTTTAGTGAGTTGAATATTCTCCAAAAACCCAAATGAAGATAGCCAGTAGAAGCTAAAGAAATAGTGGGACCCAAAGGGAAAAAACTAAATAGAAAGAAAGAAATAGTGGGCTCTAAAAGTACTGTAGCAACATAATTACTATGGATCTAAAAACTCAAAATCTCAATACTTCATAAAAATCCAAACAAACATAACCAGTGTAAATGACCACATACTTGCAACAAATAAGCTGTCATGAGTTGACATACATGGTTATACAAGTTTGAAGAATTAGAAAATTTGAAGGGGAACTACAAGAATGCCCCTAAAATGAGACACATAAACATTTATACCCTTTTTTTTAAGTCTGTTACAAATATGCAACTATTTTACTTATTTTACCGTTTCAGAATATAACAAAATATAAACAATTTTTCACATAATCAGCATAATAAAAAAAAAATTAAACAAATGTCAATATTTTTAATTTGGACTGAAAGGTAAATACGTATTTTACTCTATAAAAAAAAAAGACTTCATATGAAATAACTTTTAAAAAGATGTGCAAATGTAATGGGTTAGGGAAAAAGGGGTATAGGGTGTAATTTCCTCAAATTTGAAATTGTTGAGAACTAGAAATTTGAAAATTTGAAGAATTAGAAAATTGAAATTTCGGAAAATTAGAATGTTAGGATTTTTGGGAATTAGAAAATTGAAATTGTGGAGAATTAGAAAGTTGGAACTTTTGGGAAAAATAGAAAAGTTAAAATTCTTGTAGTAGAGAGCTGAATTTTGGAAAAAATTATAGTCTTAGAAGGCAGAATTATAAGTCAGCATACTAGGGAGAAAGTTGAATGAGGAAATTAAGGGGAGGCAGATTAGGCAAAATATTATAATTTATACATAGTTCATATTGGAGACAAATTGGGATCTCTGTTTTATCAATAAAGTGCAAAAGAACTAACGAAATACTCATACATCTTAAGATTCAATAGTTTGATGATGAGTAACGCGTTAGTGATTAAAGTGGATATAGCTTTAGATGTATAGAAACACACATGTGTGCAAGTCTAAGTCAAGCCTGATCAGCTTTATAAGAAACTACTACTACTTTCACCACGTGATGAGTATATAATTAAAGATTTAAAAATATAAATTTGATAATTTAATTAAATTTTTAATAGTGTAAATTTAATAGTTTAATTAAATTTAAAAGTAAACTAATTTAATTTTTATTGAAGAATATAATTTTATAATAGAACCTCATTTATTAGAAATAACATTAATTACTTAGAAATTCCAAGTGTTGATACAATAAAAAGACAGAAGAAAATACAATTTTTCTTTAATTTTTTCTAAAAATAAGATGAATTTTTCTAAATGAGTACTTATCTATCAATAAAAAATAAAAGATAAAAGAAAACAAAAATAATACTAAAAATCAAGAAATTAATGGAGCGCCAAAGACCCAAAGCTGATAGAGAACTAAATTTTACATAAAATTTTTGGGAAGAGAAAGACAAGAAGAATATCTTATTATAGTCCAAAAAAGAAAGAGGATTTGTAAAAATTTTGTTTTTTGGACTCGAAAATTTGAAAGAAAGAAAAATTCATTTTGGTTCATGAAGGTGAAGTGTACAAAAATGTTTTTGATTTTTTGTTTTAATTTTAAAATTTTATAGTTTTTATTGTTTTTAATTATTATTTATTTACGAATTTTTAGAATAATTGTATTGACTCTAGTTGACTCAGGTACCAAATAATTATAAATAGAAATCATAAGGCACTTTTATATAATTATTGGAAAATAAAAGTATTTTTTCCAATTAAAGCAAATGAGGTACCAAAATGGAAATATCCGTTTTGGAGTATTTAAGTTTAAATTGGGTTGTTGGGTTTGACTTTTTAATTTTGGGCTGTCACTAAAATAACAAGTGTAATTATAGCTAGGGAAAATTATATTTTAGTATCTCTATATAGTCAAAATTACAGAAAGACTATCTGTTTTCAGAAATATAAAAAAATACCCTATCGTTTACATAAATTACATTATGATACTTTGCCAGTACCCATCTTTTAAAAAATCTCAAAATTACCCTTCATATTCTAATAAAAATTTAAAACTAAATACATTAAAAATTATGAATAATTACATTCTACACCATAAGTCTCTGAGCTCTTCCAATATCAACAATTTGATCACAAAGTAAAACAAAATTTTTTTTTTTACTTTATTTATATTTTTCTATTCTTTTATATATATTTTTTTCTTTTTTCTTTCTATTTTCGTCTTCAGTTTCTGTATCTTCTTTTCTCTCTTTTTATTTTCATTGTCTAATGTCCTCCCTATCTGTCGGGAATTAAAAAAAACTATTTTTTTATTTTTCATTTATTTTTAATTTTAGTTTTTTTTTCTTCTCTTCTTCGTTTTCTGCTGCTTCTTCTTTTTCTTTCTATCTTATCTGTCCGTCCCATCTGTGATGAGTTGTAAATTTTTTTTTTTTTGTATGATGGTTGTTTTGTTGCTTATCTTTAGTTATTTCGTTATGTTAGTGGGCTTGAACCTTAAAATGAAGTTTCGATGTTTTTCCTACATGTGGTTTGCAAGAAAATTTCAGCTAAAACCCAATCCACTACTTGCTTTTAGAAGTATATTTGATAAGTTTAATACATTTTGTAATAGTTTTAGATTTTTCTTTAGTGATTTTAAAATATTGAAATTCTTGCAATGTTTTAGTTATTTTGAGGTTAAAATGATAATTTTTTATTTAAACTGCAGCTTCTAGAGTTCACGGAGGTTGTGCAAGGTGATATTAGTATAAACTCAAACCATTAATCTGTCAATTGAAGGTGCACATGAGGATATTACCTCTATTGTTTAGTGTTCAACAATAGGCTAATGTTTGGGCAATAAGATCATGGCAAAGCTGCTTCAAACAACAATTTTTTGGCTGAAAGCTACATGTTTTTATTTCTAAATAAGTCATTTAGGTTAATTCAAACATGAAATATGACCACTTCGATTTTCATCATGATGGGTTATATAGCTAATGTATGTGAGAATGAGTGTTCCTATGCTATTTGTAGGTGTCTATAATTTGTTAATTCTACAATGTATCAAATTCATTTTAGTATTAATAAACTAGAATCACTTGAAGAGGCACCCTTAGTGAAAATTTAAATTTTCACTACCACATTAGCTATAAAAAATAAAAATAAAAAAATAAAAAACATTGGTGTCAAACTCTAAGAGGCCTTAGTTCTTGTGAGAAGCAACAATTTAATGATTCATCGGGTGGAACCAAAAACCAGTCTAGCTTCATGTTTCAATTTTTGTATTACTGATAATTATTGTACTCTGGAGCTGATCATATTTTTTGGATTATATTATATATTATAATGGCATGAATGTTTTGGGTATAGAAAAAATTATTTTGTTCTAAAAAAAATGTTTAGGCAGCAGTTATTTAAAATAAGCACCTTTTAAAGTTCTACATTAGGTGACGGTTGCTATAAATAACCGCTGCCTAAAATCATGTACCAAAAACAACAATAATTAAGATGACAATTTACGAACCGTTGGAATAGAGCTTAGACGGCAGTTTTGAATTTCCGCCTAATATGTTTTTTTAGTAGTGTGTAGTTTGCATTTTTGGACATGTATTTTGAATATAAATAAAATATATATAAAAATAAACTTTAACTAGAGTCTTTTATATTGACTTTGGGTATCAAATGACACAAAACGTAAACTATAAGGTACATTTTGGAATTATTAAAAATAAAAATACTTTTGGGATAAACACAAATTACAAAGCATTATACCAACAAAAATAAAAAAATAAAAAACCTATGTAGCGAAGCCAGTAATGATAGGTTCAAAAATAAGCCAATAAGGATAAAAAAAAAATTTAAATAACTTTTATTTAAATAATAAATTGGTCATTATATTTATTTTTAATAATAGGTTATAAATGAGTTAATAATAATAAAATTTGATAACATTTAAAATAATTTTATTTAAAATTAGCCATCATACTTATATCTAATTAGTGTTAATAAAAAATGTAGTTCATTTTATGAAAACCACTTCTCAAGGTGGGTTTTTTAATAGTTTTGCTCTATTTAAAAAATAATTAGTAAAATGTAAAGTTGAGAGTAAAAATAAAAAACGGAAAAAAGAATAAACCAAACAGCAAATCAAAAATGAAAAAAAAAAAAAACAAATAAAGATGTAAAAGCATTTTTTTATTAATCTTTATAGGTCTCTCTTAAAAGGCGCCTCATATCAAAACCCACGTTTTGGTTGACGAAAAGATGTATAATGAACCATAAGGCTATTTTATAGGATATGAGATAGCTTAAATCATGATTCTAAGAGCAGGTCCAAGGCTGCTGTGAGTCAAAATATGTAATTAGTCCATTTGACTATGAACAGGATGTGTATTTAGCTTTTTTGCACTCTAATTATATAACTAAATTTTAGCTATTTTAACTTTTTAACATTTTACTGGTCAAATGTAGCTAGCCTTTTATGGCTCTCCATTTTTTTATTATTATTGTTTTATTCATGTTGAAACATAAAATTAAAAACAAAAAAACAAAATTGCAACATAACACATTCTTTTTTTTTTTTAATTTATTTTTTGCTTCCAACTGTAACATGTTTAAATACTAAAAAAAATATATATATTTATTTTTTCAAAATTTCGTAATGGGAATTTTTTTTTTTCCATAAATAAATAATAAAATCATGCAGTACAATCATATTTTATATTTTAAATAGAATTTTGAAGAAAAAAATTATTTATATTTAAAATAAAAAATATTAAAATAATCTATATTAGTTAAAATATGAAGTATGATTGGAGTGAGTGATTAAAATTTGCTAGTTATTTTAGTTAAAATTTGACTTGAAAAATGGAGAGTTGCCTAGAAGTTGACAATCAAGTCTATTTGAGAAAAGTGGAAATTAGTTAAATTTTCCGAGCATATTGGAGTAAGCAGTGAGATACTTATAAAGCCTAGAGGGTATCAAAGTGAAGCGTAGATGAACTTATTACAATTACAAGTGTTATGAGAATTTTTATCACCGCTGATTTGACATTCACGTCATTGCTTAGGTGGCATTTTTTCCAAAGAGCCTTTCAACACTTAGTCAAGTCAAGATCGATATCCTTTGACTAAGTGAAATCAAGAAGAATTACGAAAATACTCTTCTACTGAAAGAAATTACTAAAATGCCCTTCTAAATTGGCTTATCATTCAACAGGAATATTCCATAAAATATTCCATGAATATTCCATTCCATGGATATAGCTACAAATATAGGAGAAGTTGGGCTCACTCCTCTCCTATAAATACCTCTCATAATTCACTTTTCAAGGTAGAACAATTCTCTCTGAATCTAAAATGTTCTCTTTAAAAGATTATTCGTCCCTCGATCTAACTTAAGCATCGGAGCTTAATCGGGGATCAGCTTCCCCAATTCTCTGACTGCCTTTTTTTTTTTGCAAATAGCTTTCTAGAGAGTTTCCTGGCTTAACTTGGCTCCAAGTTACCTTGCCAGCTTGAAGGGAATAGTTTACGCTTTGAGGGGATTGCACACGTGGAACACTTAGACCGTTGACCCGTTTTTTGGCGCTAGAAGGAAGGCTTGTATTGAAAATATTCACATAGCCCTACCAACTAAAAACATTTGCATTTGTCCCTTCATAAGCTTTCAAACATGGTTAGCAAGGTAGTATCAATTGCAAATGGACGAGGAGGACGATCTAACATAGACGAAACTCCATGGGGGAGCCAAGCTGCTTAAGGAAGGAATAGACCACTGTGTGGTCAAGATTGCTTATCTGCTAATAGGAATGTCCGTGGAAATGCTAACAATCTTGGAAATCATGTGCATTCAGGTCTTAGCTAGAAAGGCAATGCTGGAAATGTTGAAGCTAATGGAGATGCAAATGATCGCATTAATTAGCTTGTTGTTGCCATCACCTAGATGGCTATAAGGCTCACCCAAATTAACGGGATGCCCATCCCACTTGAGGTGCAACAATTAGGAGAAGAAATTCCATACTTGGAAGTTTCTCATCACAATGAACATCCCTTTAGGGATAAACGAGGTTGGGCCCCTACAGTTAGTTATCGCGTTGGAAATACTCATAACACCAATCATGGCCCCGAAGGAAATCGCTATAAGAATGAAAGGTCATGCAATGTGACCGACAATTCTCAAAACATGTCCCATCGTAAAATTTGCTAACACCGCGACCAATGAGATGATCTTAAGAGTCGACTCCGTGGACAAGATATGTGGGATTAAATTAACAAGCCCTTTTATCTTCGACAAAGATTCACATAATTCCAAGATAATCCTGTCTTCCAATAGATTGTGGATCTACATAAGCAAATAGAAAGGCTCCAGAGAAATAATGACCCTCGAAATGTAGCAATCAGGAACTTGCTAGAAGAAACGGAGTCTCCATTTAGTGAAGACATCAGGGCGATACCTATGCCTCCACATCTTAAGCTTCCTGAATACAAGTACGATGGAATGGCAGACCCTGTGGAGTACTTGGAGACTTACAAAAGTTGGATGGAGTTAAATTCAACCTCGAATGCTTTCCAGTGTCAAGCTTTTGTCATCACCTTAACTAGCGTTACTCAACTCTGGTTTAGGACCTTGCGCCTAGGATCAATCTTCAATTTTCGCCAACTATCAAAGTCCTTTGTTTCTCAGCTTGCTATCAATAAAGCACAAAGGAGGCCAGTTGGACACCTTTACTCCATCAGGCAGAAAGACAACAAGAGCACCGAGGCATTCTTAAACCGCTTTGTGAGGGAGGAAATGAGTGTTAAAGACTGAAATGACTCCACCGCTTGTGGAGCACTAGTGGGTGGATTAAGGAATGCAACTGTTCTAAAATACATAATTTCAATCGAAGATGATATTTCTTATCTTAAACTCATCACTGAAATCCGCCATCACATCCAAGCTGAGAGAAACTTCTGATTTGGAGGCCAACAAGCTTAGCCATGACATACTTTTGGAAGAGAAATACAGACTGGACTCCCATGCTAGCCCTTCTAATATGAAAACAATGGAAACTCTTTCTTCCGAGTGCAATTGCGATTGATGACTCGAAGGCAGGACACCTGCCAGCCAACAAAGAACCAAGCATTTAAGGAAGCTTCACCAACAGTACAGACCAGTCATTATTCTTTCCTTTCATGAGAAAAGTTTTATTTCCTTTTCTTGCAAAATAAATCGTGTATGTTACGAGCCAATAATGAATAAAAGAGCAGTTTGATTATTCTTTTCTCTCTCATTTTGTTCTTTACCTATTTGCACATAATTTCTCCATCATAAGTAGTTTCTTACCAAGAAATAAAACTTGCTCACACATGCTCAGTAGAATCACTTAAGGCCTTGGAAACTTCATCAAATTTCCAAATGCTTCGACCATCTTCAACCAACAAATAAGTCCTGTACTAAGGACCAAGAGTCCTACGCTTAGGATCAAAGCTCCACGCTTGGGGTTGGGATATTTTAAATCCACCTTCGTCTTTCTAAAAAGACAATTCCTACGCTTAGGATCAAAGCTCTACTCTTGGGGCCAGGATACATTAAATTTACCTTCGTCTTTCTAAAAAGACAGTTCCTACGCTTAGGATCAAAGCTTCACG
>WUAT03189502.1:0-11768 GCA_010015005.3 Ulmus americana | reverse complement strand
TTATTAGAGAGAACAAGTGAAGCAGAGAAAAATTAAAAATCTCGTGGTCTTCATTGGACTACTAAATCTAGAGTGATTTTTCATCTTGGAATTACTTGGAGAGCTTTGTAGAATCAATCAGAGGTGTGCCCATGCTCATGTTGATTGGTGGCTTGAGAATAGTAAAAAATACCAGTTAATTGAGAAGCTTCTAAAGGCTATCTGCACTACAAAAGGTAATTAATCTTGAGTAATTTATTATACTTAACAACATGAGATTGAATTCTTTCTTTTATGTTTTTAAAATATCTTGTTCCGCTACATATTATTTCCAATATTACTTGTTATATTCACCTCTGTTTGTCCTTTTGTTTTGATATACAAGTTTTTGTTAGATCTGAAAATGGGTAAGTAGAAAATTAGTCAGAAGTTTGCTAGAGATGCTAAGAAGCAAAAGTTTTAGTTTGGCATAAAAAGTGTCGTAAACAGAACACAAGTCTGCCTATTATGGAAAATCGAGAGAATTAAAGAGGACATGTTACATGTATTTAGGCTGCTCTTCTTCCTCTGGAGCTTCTTCATGTAGAAACTGCTCTTCAAGGTGGCTGGTGATTCTCAAGCTTCCTTGGGACACATGGTTACTCTTCTTTATTTCTTCTTCATTTTTGTTCTTCAGCTCCTTGAATTTTGCTTTTACGCTATATTTAAACAACTTCAAACTCACTCAATTTCGACATAGCAATTTCATCAAACACCATGTATGCAACTTCCACAACTCAACTGTGTGTCTCTGTCACGTCTTCTGACATACTTGTACTTAAAAAAAGGCTATTCAATTTGTTCCAAACTCTTTTTTCCTCGTAAAACAATGTATTTTGTTTTTCAGGAATGCACGCAGATGTTCAATAGGGATAATTACATATTAATACCCTCTAATTAACCATAAATATAAAAAAGACCTTCATGTTTTAAAAAGTCGCAGGGGCACCCTCTAGTTAACCATAATTACAAAAAAGACCATTAATTGACACGTTCTTTTGAAAATTCCAAAACTAATCTTGAAAAATTAATTAAAAATTGGGATCATTTTTTTATTTATGATTAACTAAAGGGCACTATTATATAATTATCCATAAAAAAAGGGGGATATTTTGAAGAAATTTGTAATTATTACTATAACCCGTAATATAAGTTGATTTTGATGAAATTGGTCATATATCAATTTTTTCAAAATTCTAAAGTAAAATTGGTCCTATATTAATCAACTCTAAAATACTTAGCAATAGGAGGATGAAAAATACTTTATATCTCAATTCTATTGTTTAATCTTCTTTTATTTGAGAATTATTTATTCTTTTATGATCTAGTTTTTAATTTTTATTTATAGGTCTTTCTTGTGAGATCCATACCTAAACTATACTGCCATCGTGCTAGTTTGAGCGTAATCGGTACCCAAATAAACCCAGAGTCCAAATCAAACAATTAGAGTACGGAATTTTTCGATAGAACTTCAAAAAAATAAATAATAATAATAATAATTGCATTTTAAGTATATATTCAGAATTCTAGTTAAGAAGGGAACGAAAGAAAAATGTAAACACAAGATTCAATTTGTTTCTTCAAAAAGCTCAAAGTTTAATCCACAAAATGGCATCTCAATATTTGCATGTCAAGTGAATTTCTGAGCTTCAGTACACAGAAAGAAATGTATATCTAGCTACCACAAAATTTGATCTTGTTTAACCAAAAATGAGAATATGATAGCAAACATTACAATGAAGGAATACATTTTTTTTTTTAGAAAAAAATAAACAAACATATTAAGACATTAATAGGTCAGACAAACTTCTCTCAAATAAGCAGTCTTAAAAATCACTTTAACAAAAAACAAAAAACTTGTGCTTACACTTCTGCAAACCCACATGGAAGAAGTATACATTATACAATTTCACCTATCTACCTTGTGCTCACCTGCAATATTCAGGCTTTACTGATCCCAGAGAATTAAATCCGGATTAGCAAAAGCATGAATAAGCCAAATGGTTCTTCTTCGTGACGTAGTGAGTGATAAAATCCGTGACAGAGGCCGAGGAGTCTGGAATGTATGCAGGAACAAGTATCTGAGTCCGGCCAGAAGCAATTCTCTTTCCGGCTACGTTTGCGTAGAATAGGCCGGAGATGGCAGGGACAAAAACATCACTTTGAGAACATACATAGAAGTCAACAACTTTCTCAAATTCAGAAGTATCCGAATCCAGGATCCTAGCCTTTCTATCGGCAGGTATTATACCATCCTGCAATGGAAAACCATGATTCTCATGTTAAATTTGCATAACTTCTAGTTCAAGAAAGGAGAGACTAGGATGCATGAACTCCAAGCTACTTAAAAATGGGCTCAAAAAAGGATGGACAACTCTAACCTTTTGTTTTAAATTTTTTCCAAGACTCACTTCTAATGATGATACCGTAGCCATTTAAAGTTTCTTATAAAGCTAAATTACACTGACCTCCCTTAAGTTTAGACATAATAACAAAGACCTCCCTTGACCGAAAACATGCAGAGGAACTTCCTTTTGACCAAAATTATTTGGTACTTGTAAATAATTTTGGTCAAAAGTAGGTCCATGTAATTATACCAAACGTTAGAGAGAACAACGTAATATTTCCAAAACCAAAGGCTGACTCACAGATGGGTATCTCAAGCTGGAAGTTGTCATGGCTTCAAGTTAACAAAATGCAAGTAATATGAAGAGATGAGAAACAAAACAAAGAAGCAAGGAGCCGAAAAAGCCAAGGAGATTGATTTGAAGAAATCATGCACCTTTGTGTAAGTTTTCGGGAAGGCATCTTTAATAGCGTCGAGGCTGTTGTCCCATTTAGATTCAGTCAAATAGATGGTGGTATCTTTCTCAAACCCAACTTTATTCAAAAACGAAGCTATCTCTTCAGCAGTATAACAACTTTTTGTTGCTGATTCACCATCTCCTTCGCAACCCTTTTGCTCCAATATCTCAACCCTCAAGTCCACGGCCACGAATTTCCCATCTGACTTCCGGCTCAAAGTTCTTAGACGCTCAACCATTGAGTCAACCACTTCTTGAATCTCCGGCTGCAACTCCAAAGTTCCAAACATTGCCAAACATGGAACGGGATTACTAGAACTGTCTTTATTGGTCTTTTTCATGTTTACTGAAGGGAAGAAAGTTGCCAGCCTGATGTTTCCCTTGTTTCTATAAATGGGTTCAACATGTTCGGTGACATAGTCTTCTGTAACCCGATTTGGGATCTTCACAACAGCAAGGTTTCGTGTTGATAACTTAGCAGGAGGATCTTTAGTCACTTGCACCACTCCATCCAGGCTTTTCACAAACTTCTCGACATCATAAATTTCTCCAAAGGTCCTGCAGATTTTCAATAAAGTTCGATATTGATCAAGAGCTTTCTAAGAACTAACAGAAAAATAGCTTTAGATTGACAGCAATAAAGAATAATTTTCAGCTAAATCACAACTACACTGGGGTTTCTGCATGAGCAAGCCAATGTCTTGCCCTATAGGCTATAGCCCAGTAACATGTTAGTATGTTATAGTAACTTAATCTAATAAAAAATTTCTGAAGAAAGAGCATTGAATAAGTAAATATTAGTCAAGTACTGCAGCCTGGGTTAGAATATGCCATACAGGTTTGGCATGGTCGAAAGTTGAAAATTTGAGACTAGTCCAGGTTAGTGCAAAGATGGAACCACAAAAATATAAGCCCTCGTTTGGTTGGACATTAATAATGTCCTATCCATTTTATTAATATTGTGTTGTCTTTGGGTGGAGTATTATTAATACTTAATATTATTTTCCCACACTATTCCAAAAACTCCATCTCTCCCCATTACCTCTCCATTACTTTATAATAAAATATTCTCTCAACCACTTTTTAATAAAATATTATCTCTTTCCATCACCTTTTAAATAAAATATTACCTCTCTGCCACCTTTTTAATAAAATATTACCTCTCTTCGCCACTTTTTTAATAAAATATTACCTCTCTCCACTATTTAAAATACTTTGTTTAAATGCCCTGCTTATAAAGCTGCAGAATGCTGAACCAAACGGTTCCTAAATAAACTATCAAATAGCAATTAAGATGCTATCTGATGACATTTTGTAAAGTGTGAAGTTGAAGCAAGTTTAAAGATATATAGGTTCATCAATCCACAAGAAGAGTCATCATTCTCCCAAACAAAGTATAGACCATCATATTTGAAGCATATAAAGATTATCACCCGGGGATCCAATACATACTTTCAACTTCTCGGCTGTGTTTTGTCAAAGAGCTGATTTATATTGCTTACTCAGGAGAATAATAAGATTGACCAAGGCAAGGAAAACAAGTTGGTTTTTCAAGTAAAGCATAAGTAATTACAGGATTTTTTAAAAAAAATAGTGATTTTGAGTACTAACCTCTGGTCACCGGGTTTGCTTCCTCTAATGTCAGGAAGTACTAGAGTTGCTCCCAGATATCTTGCCACTACTACTGCATCAGCAATCTTAAGAAAACTCAGGAACAGAACAATAAGTCAGAGAACAAATGGAGGAAAGGAACCTTGAAGAGAGGAAAGATTTGACAGGAATTTAACTTAATATGGGATTCAGAACAATGTTTTAATAGATAGTAATAAGTAAATTAACCAGTAAATTCAAGTGGAAACAGGTTAACAACTAAACAGTTGCAAAAAATATATACATATGTTTTCGTAGGTATCAGGAAATTAAAAAACAAAATACAAATTGATGGAGGAAAATCACACATGAAAGTTGCACATCAAGGTTAAAACTTTGGCCAACTAAGCCAAAATCCAAAATTACAAACAGGGTCATATCGACTTGAGTCTTAAATTTATAGGAGGAAAAAGAAAAGCATAATATATCAGATTCAACATTCAGAATATTAAGTTTGATGTCCCAACTAAGGACTGCTCTATTGCACATTACAACATTTTGAAGCAGTTAGTGGCTGATTAAAGATATAATTATTGAACTTATCAAACAAATAAAATAACTGCATCGAAACTTTTTCTAAAACAAGTATTTTGCCAAGATACATTCAAAGAAACAACTGTGGCTTAATTCACTGAATTTGATTTTGAAGTAATTGAAACATTCAAGAATTGTATCCACTCACTTTGGTGACTATAAGCTCAAAGAAACTAGAGACAGTTTAGACCATTAATTGAATCAATCAGAACAAAAGTTAAAAGATAGAAATACAAACATACATAACCAACTAGAAAAAAAACTTCTATGATTATTTTAGGCTTTTGAGAGTGGAGTTCCATATTAACATCTGACTAATCAGAGAAGAATAACAAATACTCTTTTTCCAGAAGAAAACAAAAAAGAAAAAGAAGAGAACTCCAGAACTCACACTTCTGGCTGCCAAAGTAAGAAGTTAGCTAGCTTTTAACATAAATATCCAGTCTTCTTCAATGTGTAACAAAAACTGACCTTTTTCTGAAAGCCAATTCTAGATTTTCAGATTAATCTGAGGACTAAACAATAACTTTACTAAAACTCCTTTCTTGCGTATGCTTCAATTTGTGTTATTTCTCTACACTAGAGCATTTAGCTACTCAAAAGTCAAAAGAGAAACTTTACCATTTTCTCCATAACACCTTTTATCAAGACGTGAAGGAAAAAATCTTTATAAAGAGAAGCAGATTTGCTAAAACAAAAAAATTGAAGGTTAAATATCACAGCACAAACTGAATGAACTAATATATTAGTTAATTTTTACCTGCGAAACATGGTACTCGGGGCCATTTGTTAACGAGAAAAGGACGAACCCATTTGTCTGCTCTATATCATCTGATAGAAGAGTAACAAATATGAATGACATAGAAAGAAAGTGGGCAAGCCATAACCAAACAATCAAAACCTTATTTTGTTTGATAAATTCTAAATTGTAAAGCAAACTCACCCAAACTTGGCTTTGACCAACATGGTTTTAGTTCTTGGCCATCAGATTTCCAGGGCCCTTCATTGTTTTCTGGTAGAGTAACAATGCCCTGCTTCGCAATCTTGGCGTTTTCTAAATTAACATGCCGATCTCCGGGGAATTTTTCCTGTGGAAGCAAAACAGACAAAAATGAAACAAGAATCAATCAAAACCAGTACTCATCCTTCTCAATTCAACAGTAAAAACTAAATCATAATCTTATATATTCCAGTAACATATGCAATTTCACTTTCTTCACTTCAAGTGAGAGCTTAAACTGGACAGTTTGACTGAATCAACCTGAGAGTAGAACAATACAAAATTGGAACTTTACCATGAAACAAACAAAGGGTAAGAGTGATTCAGTCAAACATTATCAAAACAACAATAAAACAGAAAATTCTTGAAATCTGAACATCAATTACAACAAATCAAATGAAACCCGTCAAAGAAACCAAATCAAACAAAACAGAAATTCTAAAGATTGGGGTAGATATAACCAAAAACTCAACATAATGTAAAGAAGAAAATTCCCCAGAAACAACTAAGAAAGAAAAGAAAATCAAACTCAAAACAAGAGAAGTGGATCAGAAAAAGAGGTGAGTGAAGTGAGAGGAAAACTTACTTGAGCAGAATCAAAATGGTCTCTCTTAATCATGTTCCCAAGCATCACAAACATTGTAAGTGTAAGTATACCTGCCACCACTTGCCTCAAATCCACACCCATTTTTCTTTTTTCCCAGAAAATTTTCTCAGATCTTCTTCCACTAGCCAATCACCCACAAACCCAGAAACAGTAGGAAAGATGGGTTGAAACCAAAATGGGAAGAAAACCGGGATTTCGATTCTAAAGATGAGACATTTGAGAATAAATAATGTAGAGAAGAGTATTAGGAAGCAAAACAGTGAAAGCTTTAGAAAACAAACCAACAGCTTATACTCATAGATACACTCCCAAATATATAATTGAGATACTAATTAATTATGTTTTTCTTTTATTTTCTCGGGAAAATCATGTTTCTTTCTTACAGCACCGACACTTTCCCGAGAAAATGACGGCTTGCTTAAATCTACTATCCTTTTCATACTTTGCTGGGTAAGAAGAAAATACAAAATCACAAACTTTGAGGCCTTTTATTGAATATACAATAAACACCTTTTTTATAAAATATAAAAAACACTAAAAACAAATTGAAGAAGATTTTATAAGCTTAAAAAATAAGTTATATTTGGTTTTATTAATTGGCTTATTAATTATTATATTTATTGAGGTTAATACCAATATTTGGTTATAGAAAAAATATATATTTTTTCCATTCAAAAAAAATAAAAAGTTTTTAAAAAAATATTATACTCAATATTATATTTTTTTTTCTTCAAAATATTGTATGGGACTGTTTTTATATCAGTTTTTCAAAAATTGTATAGTTCAATTTTTTTTTTTAGGGGAAACATGTGGTTTTAGTTGCGTAATTTATTGATGATTAAAATCTATATGATAATATAAAATGAGAAAAATATTTTTATATAATTTGTAAAGATATTTTCGTTACTTTTGTTATTATAATCAACGAAATTTTAATTTGAAATATTATAACAAATGCAAAGTTTAATTTATAATTTTTTTTTCTTTTAGGCAAATTAGAAAAGTTTCTATAAACTATGGTATGTAAAAGTCAATAAATCTCTCATAAAATTATTTTTTTCCCTTTCATTTTTGTATCAATACACGTTTTTAAGTAAATATTATTGCTCCCGTCAAAAAAAAAGTGAATATATGTTTCGTTATTGGCAAAGATACGTATTGGATGTCTTTGCTTTTACCACGAAAATAAAAATAAAATAAAATAAAATCTATAGGTTGTCTTGTCACATGTGTTTTGTCACGTATTGCAATTCAAATTAAAAAGAAATGTATCGGTCACATGTCAGGTAGCGTGTAGAGGACCCCTTAAAATTGAACCAAAAATAAAATAATTAATCAGGTATTTATTTTTCATATATTTATTTTTTAATGGACAATGTATATCTAAATATTGAATCAAAGTAATAAACAAGTAGACTTTCGTTAAGAAAATAAATAAATTAGTAAAAAGAAAATTCAAGAGAGAGAGAGAGAGTTGAGAAGAATATGGAGTTTGGAGAATTCAGAGATCCAGCAATTTACTACGACATGTTGCTGGTCCAACGACCATGAAATTAGAAAAACAACGATCGGTCTGTGGAGAGGTGGCAGCTTGAGGGTAGTGGTACTTTCTGAGCGACGATGATGACAGATCTGAAGAGTGAACAAGCAAATTTATTGTGGTTTTTCAGAACAATGAGCGAGAACTAATTGCTCTTTCGGATGACCTTCGACAATTAAATCCTCCATAGAGCGACTCACATGGTTCATGTGGAAGTTTACTCATCTGCGACCAGAGATGGTGGCCTATGGTTTCCATGTATAGATGCAGGCGGCTGCTCTGTTCTCAACAACCAATATTTTTTCTCCTTGTTTCAGTTATGTTATTTTCTTTCAGTTTTTATTTTGTGCTACTGTAATAAATTCACCTATTTTAGAGTATATGTAGTTAGTTTTCTACTTAGATTTCTATCCACAGTAGTACGTTTTCCATGTTTATTTAGGTTTATCATAGTATTATTTCATCTCTATAGCCGCTAGCGGTGTTAATGGACTTATCTCTTAGAAGAATTTTTTGGTTGGACTTATATTATTTTCATATCAATAGCCACAAGAGTTTTGCATTAGGTTTAAGATTATACTTTTGTGCTTCTATCAAATCTTGTTTATTTGTAGACATTTTTTTTAATGATATAAGTCCCATTTCAAACTAAAAAAAAAAAAAAAAAAACGCAATAAATAAGTCCACATATATAAGTGTGATTTTAATATCTTTTAGTTTTGAATGTTTGGAAAGAAGGAAGAAAAATAGGCATCCGACCACTATTTTGTTTTTCAAATATTAAATACTAAAGATATTTTTATTTTAATATCAAAAATAAAATGAAAGAAAAAAAAAAGTTAATTATAGAAATATCTTGCACTACACAATATTTGATAGTTATGAAAGAAAATTAGAAAAAAAAAAAAAAAAAAAAGTGTAAAAATCAAGATGACAAAAAGAGGGGAAAAATTAAAACTTAATTTTATAATGAGGCGTTTTATTTTATGGCACAAAATGAGATCGAAATTGATAAAAAAATGCAACTAAATTTTTAATTACTGACTAGCCAACTTTTTTAGTTAACGTAGGCTATGTTTGATAGAAGGGTTGGAGAGGGTGAATAATTGTTTATGCATGAGGTATGAAAAATTAAAGAGTGATGATGGATTGTACATCTTCTTAAAATTGTTTAGTAAAATAAGAAGGAAAAAAATGAGTAATCATTTCTATTATTGGTATGAAAAACAAAAAAAAAATGATGAAAATTTATTAACAAAATTATTATATTACCCATACTAGAAAAATTGAAAAAGTAAAAATTGAAGAGTAAAATTAGTATTTTCCACTATTTGTAATTTTTTAAATATTTTTCTTCACAATCCTTCCATTTTTTGAGGGATTACTTTATGTGGGCCCAAAGGATTCATAATCCCTACCTCTCTTCATCTCCTACTCTCTCTCCACTCTACCAAACAAAAATAAGCTTAGGATGGATTAACCCAATCCACACAACTCAATTCATCATTCACACAATCCCTCTTACCAAACAAGCGGTTAATGATCATTAAGAGCGAAAAAAGAATGAACCACACAACATTAAGTGCACGAGTTTATAGGTTGATTTCGTGAGATTTCTAAGGCTTCTAAAGTCAATATGCAAGTTTTCCATTTCATATATAAGTTGTGAAAATTTACAGGAGCACACGAGTTAATAGGAATTGCATGATTTAATTTTCTTCTCACGCAAAAGACAACAAAAGTATGATTTTGTTACAGCGCGAGACCTAATGTCCTAATCTGGGAAACTTTTTCTAACCTTGTTTGCACGATTAACTAATTTGTGCGCACAATGTAATTTTCTTGGGTCGTAGTAACATAATACGAGTGTTCTCTCATTTGCGCGGGATTCTTATCACGCTGTCTTTATTAATTTGTTAATTTTTTTTTTTTTTTTCAATCACGTAGATGCATGTCCAACTTTATCTTCACATTGGAGGTAAATGGATGTAGGTGGATGGAATTTGGAAAAGGATTGATGAAGAAGAATTGAGAACAATTGTAGTCGATATTTCAATAAAGTTAATCAAGTGTATGAGTAGTTGCAAGTAAGTAGGGAAGACTTTACATTGAAGTTAAGTTACTTTCCCACATCCAAGTAGAGCAAAAGACCGATTGATCTCAAAGATGATGATGACATAAATGCATTCATGTTGGGCCAGACGGACCGGACAAATGATACAACCTTGCAAATATCAAAGAAGCCTGAAGCTATTGTTGATGCAGGGAATAACCTACCACTCGTCGATGACCTACAATCCATCAACAAGTTACCACCCATCGAAAACTTACCTTTGAACAATTGTGATGTAGAGGATAAAGAGGATGAAGAGGACGATGAGGATGACAAAGATGACAATAATAATGATGAGGAGGGGAGGAAGATAATTGTGTTAGTCTTGATCACAAAGCGGATTTATGGCATGATTTGTTTTTGTATCTGCATAACTTAGAAATTAAAATATAGGATGTGACTCTGGCCATAAGCGATGGTGGTGTGAAAATGGTATTGGTTGTAAATGAAGGCCCAAAGGGGGTGCTCGTTTTGATGATGGCGGATGAGCACCAGATATACCTTTTCCTGGAGGAGTTAATATTGGAAGTGGGCCAACATTGGATGCTTCATTTCACGCCGACTTTGACTTAGAGGTTGGTCAAATATTTGAGACCAAAGAGTTTCTGAAGTCTAAGCTCCACGATGTATCAATTATGGTGATTTTGAGTTTCGAGTGGTAACATCAAAAAAGATATTGTATGTGGTGGAGCGCATCAACAAAAACTATAAGTGACGGGTACATTGCCCTAAGTTATAGAATTTTGGATATTTTACCATCCGAAAATACCACATAATTCAACTTGTTTGTTATTGGGAGATAGGATGAACCATCAAAAAGCAACTTACAAGGTGATTGGGTGAAGATTTAACTTGCAATACGTAGATATCCCTGATGAACCAACCCCTAAAGGACTTGTGAACCTTGTTAGTGATAAATTTAATGTAGGGGTGAGTAATTGAAAAGCTTGGAAGGTAAGTCAGTATGCGCATACCCTTATTAGAGGTTCGCCCGAGTATAGTTTTTCCCTTCTCCCATTCTACTGTCGCATGTTGGACAATGGTAGACCTAGGAATTAAATTTAAGGAGAGCATATTGTAAAAAAATAATTAAATAAATAAATAAAATTGAGAGGGGGAAAAATACATAGATTTTTAAATTTAAGGGTAAAAATGCCAAAAACAAATTAACTATTTTACATGTAAAATTAAAAAATAAAATAAAAAATCAAGGGGGCATTTGCCCCCACTTGTCTCAAGCTGGGTATGCCAGTGATGTTGGAGGTAAAGAATCTGTGAATCATCATTCATATAGTAGTTGAGCCGAATAACAAATTCAAAATTTTTATGGCTCCCGACGTAGCAATAAAGAGTTTCCTTCCATGCGGAGAGTGATTAGATTGGATGGTACTTTTTTTTAAAATTCCATATGCAAGGGGACCTTGTTGATTGCAAGTTTTCAGGACAGTAACTTCAACACTTATCTGATTGCATGGGGTGTCGTTGATTCAAAGAGGGATGCT